>CAUYSK010006374.1:0-40180 GCA_963575035.1 Avahi laniger
CTTAGACTTCTCAGGTGCTTTGTTTTTTTGTGAGGAAGAAATGATTTCGCTTTTGAATATTTAACCTACCTTTGATCTGTCACATCTCAGCTTAGATTCACTCTTTAAAAGATGCTGCCAAGGGCCGGGCGCGGTGGCTCATGCCTGTAATCCTAGCTCTCTGGGAAGGCCGAGGCGGGCGGATTGTTTGAGCTCAGGAGTTCGAAACCAGCCTGAGCAAGATCGAGACCCCGTCTCTACCAAAAATAGAAAGAAATTAATTAAACAACTAAAAATATATAGAAAAAATTAGCCGGCATGGTGGTGCATGCCTGTAGTCCCAGCTACTTGGGAGGCTGAGGCAGGAGTATCGCTTGAGCCTAGGAGTTTGAGGTTGCTGTGAGCGAGGCTGATGCCACGGCACTCACTCTAGCCAGGGCAACAAAGTGAGACTCTGTCTCAAAAAAAAAAAAAGATGCTGCCAAGAGGAAAATCCTCAGAAATATGTTGCTGCCCCCGTTTCTTAAAGGAGGGCTACAGCCTTCCAATTTCCATCTTCTTCTCACTAACCTGTTATGATCCTTGAGCAAAGGCAAATTAAACAATCAGAGGAGACCCAAGAGATTCCTTCCTTCTCCCTGCAAAGGAAAACAGAGAGCAGAGAGGACCCCAGGAGGATTTGGGATGCAAAATGAAAAGATCAGAGGAGAGGCCAGGAGATTTCTAAAAGGCTACAAAAACAATAGGTCTATCCGAGGGTGGGCCCAGACATCCTGAACCACCCACCACTCCCCGAATTGAAGCAGATGAATTAAAAGAACTGGGAAAATAAAAGGGAACCAGCTGTAAACTGCTCCAGGGATGAATCAGCCTTGGAAATAATTAGCCCACATACAAGTTGCCATTTCTAGGTGCTCCCAAAGCTCTTTTTTATTCCCCTCATTCCATTTCTCTCCCCTAAACCCCATCTCCCAATACAAATCAGTCTCTTTTTCATTGCGAGGTCTCCTAGCAGGGGCTCTGAGCCTGGCCCCTGAGGGACCTGACAATTTTCATCTAAATCCAGCTTGCTGGTGGGAAGAAACCTGTTAAATGAGCTTTTTCAGTGTGCACCGCTGCGGTTGTTCATTTGCTTCCCTTCAGCTTTTCCCAGTGGATGCTCATTCCCTTTATTTTTCACAGCAACTCGCACCTCCTGGTTTGAATCCACAATTTCTTATCCATACTGCCTACATAGAAAAGCTCTGAAAACTAAAAGTTTCCCTTAAATCGAATGGCAAAACTGGAACTCACATGAGGCTGTTTATAATGTCTGTTTATCTCACTTTCTGGGAATTGTTGTGTTTTATTGCAGAGATTTAAGTGTGTTTATTACAGGATGTTGCTTTAGATGCCCCTGGAGATATAATGCAGTATGCAATATATGCACCATGTTACCTTTCCACAATCCAAAAATGTCCAATTCTGAAGCCTATCTGGGATTACAGAGCTGTAATCAAGAATTCTTCTTCAAGAGTAGAGGTAAACTTGTTCACCTGCTGGAGGGATTTGGGTTAAATTTTAGCAATAGTCTTATGGACGTAAGAGATGTTAAACACGGATATTTTCTCCCAACGCCTGTGTTAGGTTGAGAGATCAGAACCATCATTTAGCTTAGAGTTCAAATTTAAAGGTCAATTTCTAGCTGCCTATAGGACTCTGACCCTCACATATCAGATCTTTTTTCTACTGATAAGATAAGGGGTTAGACAGGGAATGTGACTCAACACATGTGAATGGGGCGGAGGAGGGAGTCAGCAGATCAGGAAGAAGAGAAAATAAAAATATGAGCATTATGGCAAATCTTTGATGTGTCAGCTTTGGTGTGTCTGAAGCAGGTAATAAGAACTCCATTCCAGGAACGCATTTGGTATGGGTTTCATAAATGACCGGGTCTTTGAGAGCTGAGGCTCTTGATAAAGCATATCTGCCTCCCGCTTAAACGACAATAAAGAGCTTATTGGACTTTCCTACGTGTTTCATTTGCTTGAACTTTAAAGACCATGAGCTTCGAGCTTAGCTACATAGGCCACGTTGCATAGAGAAGGTGTGATAATTAACCCAAATTTTAGATTATTGATTCTCTACCTTGGCTGCATATTGGAATCATTCCCCGGGAAGCTTTTAGAAAAAGATTGATAATTGTGTCCTATCTTCAGAGATTTGGATTGAATTGTCTGGAGGTTTCCTTGGATATCAGAATTTTTAAAGCTACCAAGTGACTCTAATAGGTAGTGATGGCTAGGATTCTGCTTTAGAAGAATCCTTTTAACACGTTCGAAGATCTTTATGTATCATCTCTCAAGCTATTTTTTAAGTAAGTCTTTACAAAGACTGTTATGAAGCCATCCTAGGGAACATTGTATCAATTAGCTATTGCTGTGTAACAAAACTCAGTGACTTAAAGTAACATCATATATTTTTTCTTTCTATAGGTCAGGAGATTGACTAAATAGATCTGGCCTGGATCAGCTGATTTGGGCTGCTGTCAACTGGTGAATCAGCTGAAGACTAGCTAGTAAAGGTGTAGGAAAATAGACTTCACTCTTTGATGGGAGTAGCTGTAATGTGTCAACCTAAAATAGTCAAAAGGATCAGATTCTAGTTTAAAGAATGTATTCAAATGCAAAGTTTGAGGACGTCTGCCTGGAAACACAGATCCCAAAGGATGGAAGTCAGTTGTTCCAAAGGATAGAAGTTTGGGATTGTTTATATGACAAAAGTTTAGGGAAGCTTAACAGAATTTCAACATCTTTCTCTGTAAGACTTAATACATAGTTACAATGATCTGATTAGTTGAGGTGGTCTTTTTCTTTCAGGAAAGGTATATTTAACAGTCCACACTGACATTGAAACAGTCATGGGTCTTTCGTACCATATGGTCTGAGTTAGGTATAGGACAATAAATGAGGAAGTTAATCTATCACAAAGATCAGTGATTGGAAGGGGGAAGTATGGTTTCTGGTCTCTTCTAATTATTTACAGAACAAGAACATTGAGGAAGAGAGTTAACCTATAATCTCAGAAACAGCAGAAGCTTCAAGTATATGCTCTGTGACTCAGATTACAGTTACATCTCTCTCAAGGCTTAAAATGTTTTGGGAGTTCCAACAACTTTTAAACTTTATTTATTTTCACAAATGTCACATTGCAAAGGGCTTGGATAGGGGTGAGGAGGAGTACTGGGGCCATTTTTGTAATAATCTGCCAAGATACACTGAGACTACATGATATCACAGAGTTCCTTTCAAGCCTCTATAATTTGCTGTTGATACCCTTATAACAAATGAGTTGTGGCTTCCCTTAATGGCTGATTGCAAGGGCCTTCCACAGCAAACGTCCCCTTTGGCTTCTCTTACCCTCAACTTTCGAAAAATATATTACATAAAAAAGAGTCGTTCATTTCAGGAAAATCAGAAAGTATGATAAGCACAAAAAAGAAAGGTAAAATCACATGTGTTTTTACCCAACCAAAGATTAACATAGTCATATCTTTCTAGATTTTTTTTGAATATTCATTTTGTTATTTTTTATCAAAAAAAAAAAAAATTATTCCCCAAAAGTACACATTCTGGTACAAATCCTGACTCTACCAGTTATTAGTCCTTTGAACTTAGGTAAATTACTTATCTTCACTGAGTCTGTTTCCTTATTTGTAAAATAATAATAATAATTAGGCCTAATTCATATAGTATTATGTGGAATAAATAAATTGATGCACATGAAAAATTTAAAATAGTGCTTATCACATGGTAAATGCTTAATAAATGTTAATGCATATCATTATTATTTAGTTCAAAACAGAACGTGAATTTTTCCATGTAGGATGGGTCTTTTTCTTTTTTGTGTGTGACCTCATTCACAGATGGAAAAAGTGTAGTTTATTATTTTTTTTATTTTATTTTTTAGAGATGGAGTCTCACTATGTTGCCCAGGCTCTCCTCCTGTGTAGCTGGAATTACAGGCATGCACCACCACACCTGGCCCATGTAAGATGTTTTTATATTATTCTTAAATGGAAGCTCCATTGTATTGATATATCGGAATTATTTAAATAATTTCTTCCTTTTTGGACTGAAGTGTTATTTCCAACTTTTAGATATTATGAACATTGTAATAAAACATCCGTGTACCTATATCTGAAGGCCTTTACCCAATTACTATCTTAGGATAGTTTCTTGACAATGCAATCGCAGGGTCAAACTGTATGTAAATTTCTAAGAATTTTGATATTTATTGGCAAATTGTTCCCCATTAGGTTGAACTATTTTGGATTCTACTGGGAAACTATGAATATGCTAAATTCTTCTCTTTTTTTTAAGACAAAAATCAGAAAAAACAGATACAGGGGTCACCTGAGGTGAAGAAAGCCGGTCGTTCCTGATCATTGGTGGGGGGCCCAGTGGATATGCTCCCCCTCACCGCCACCCCCGCAGACACCTTTTTGACATTATCACTTGCCCCCTCCTAATATCTGCTCATCCAGACACAATAAAATTTTGTAACTGCCCTGAAACCTGATAAACGAAGAACAAGACAACACATGAAATGAGTTATATAAATTGTGAGACCCACAGCTTTATAAACTGTCCTGAGACAGTGTCATCTTCACATTTGCCCCCAAGCAAAGGATAATAATGAAGGAAAACTCTAAGCACCATCTTTTGGAGAGGACCGAGATACCAGAACCCCCTCAGGCGCTTTCTCTCCCCACCCCAACATCTGCTGTCCTCGGCCTGCAGCCTGCAAAGCCCTAAAGGACAGGGACACCGCAGTTCTTTAATTTTCCTGTCTCCCAAAAGCCTCCACTAGACCTTTGTCGAAGAATGAAACAAAGATCACCAGAGCTTTAGAATGAAGAAGAAGAACGTTTTTAAAAAGGCAGTGGTGAAGTTATTAACCTGCTGAGCTTGGGAACACACAGCTGTGAAGAGATCCAGTGAGTAGCTCTCCTGGAGGAAAAGGCAGCAGTAAGAGATACACAGGAGGTAGGAGGTTTTTTGAGGTAGTTATGCGAATTAAGGATTGAAAGAAAGCACTGGAAACAGAGCGGAAGAATGGAAGGAGATTTATGTCTGCTCACGTCCACGGTTGGTTGAAATAATCCCCATATGTCGTTGGTCAGGAAAGAGTCTTAAATTAGGCCCAGTCTAGGTGCAAGGCTCACTTAAAGTCCCTGGTTGTTCATCAGCATCAGCCATTTAGAGGCAGTTATGATAAAACACAAACACAACATTCAGTTTAGTATCTTCTAGAACGATGTATCTCAGACTTTCAGGTGCGCACAAATCACCTGAGCATTTTGTTAAAATTAAGATTTCGATTCCCTAGGTTGGGTTGGGTCTCAGATCCTGCATTTCTAATCAGTTGCTCAATGTTTCTTTTGCAAAGCCAGAGATTTTCAAACTTCAAGGTGCATACACTGGTCTCCTACAGGGCTTGTGAAAACATAGCCCCACACTGAGAAGGTCTGATTCTGTAGGTCTGGGATGGACCCGAGAGCCTGCATATTCCTCCCATATGCCTCTTGCTGGTGTGGGTGCACAATTTGAGTACTAAAAAAGAATTAAATGAAACAAGCATGTCATTCTTTCAAATGCATTCTTTCTTTTTATTTTGTATTGGTATATACTAGTTGTACATATTTCAGATTTATTGTTAATATCTGAATATTCATTTTCAAATAGAGGTAAGCATTTAGATCATTTCAATATAACCTGGAGTGAAAAATCTCCTTGTGAGATATATGTTAAAATTCTATCAGGCCAGGTGCAGTGGAAGCTCACGCTTGTGATCCTAGCACTCTGGGAGGCCGAGGCTGGAGGATTGCTTGAGGTCAGGAGTTCAAGACCAGCCTGAGCAAAAGCGAGACACTATCTCTACTAAAAATAGAAAAAATTAGCTGGGCTTGGTGGTCTGCACCTATAATCCCAGCTACTTGGGAGGCTGAGGCAGGAGGATAGCTTGAACCCAAGAGTTTGAGGTTGCAGTGAGCTACGATGACACCTCTGCACTCTAGCCTGGGCAACAGGCTGTCTCAAAAAAAAAAAAAAAAAATTCTATCAGTAAGTTGAAATATAGATATGCATTTATTACTTCAAGAGTTTAAAGTTCTGCTATGACTAATGATTGCAAAAACTGTGAATTTTAGGTACAAAATAAAAGATTAAAATCTTTCAAATAGTTAAATCAAGCAAGATCAGCAGCTAAGAGAAATGTATTAAGAAAGAATATCACTGCTAGATAACTTTAAGAACACTCTATCCTTTTTGAACCAACAAATGTTTATACAATTTTACATAAGAATGGAAGGCAGAGTCAAAGAGATTATATGTACACATATTTTTAATATCTGCAGAATCATTAGGTTATTATCATTTATGACATTAAACAAAATAATCTTTAAAAACTGTATTTATTTTTATTTTGTGATTAAATTCCACTCAGGTTGTGAGTTTTTAAAGAGAACCACCTACCCCAGAAGTTTATTCTAAGTTGGTGATATTTGGCTTCAGTCTGATATTTGTTTTAGCACTAGGCCAGTTGGCATTCAGCCAAAATGAATACTTGGTACACTCCCAACATGAATTTTAACAAATGAACCAGGGGGCTCCCAAGGTCCTGGCCATACGATGCTTTTCCACTCCTGGTTAACTGGAGCAGCTCACACTTCCCTGCCCAGCTTGCCTCGCCTGACACTCTGGTCTCTGAGAATCTCGTGCAAAGTCAAAACCAATCTGTTGACTTTCTTTCTTCTGAGGATTTGGTGAGGTTAGCGTTCAGATTAAATACAGGCTGCCCAGTTAAATTTGAATTTCAGATAAACAATAAATTATTTTTTAGCGTATGTTCCACGTGTAGGGATCAAGGGAAAGCTTCCCCCTACCTGCTAAAGACTCGCTAAAAACAGACTGACAACAGGCAGATTAACAGGAGAAAAAGGCATACAGATTTTTTTTTTTTTAGTGCAGTGGCATCGTTACAGCTCACTGAAACCTCAAACTCCCGGGCTCAAGAGATCCTCCTGCCTCAGCCTCCCAAGTAGCTGGGACTACAGGCATGTGCCACGATGCCTGGCTAATTTTTCTATTTTTAGTAGACACGGGATCTCAGCTCTTGTTCAGGCTGGTCTCAAACTCCTGGTCTCAAGCTATCCTCCCGCCTCTGCCTCTCAGAGTGCTAGGATTACAGGCGTGAGCCACTGGGTCCATTGTTAGTGAAAACGTCACCTACTTATTAAAACACTAGTTTAAAACTGAGGAAACCTTTGTCCCAGTCCCAGTTCAACCAGGGACCTGGTTTGGGATTTTGAGACAATCATTTATCTTATTTCATAGTTCTAGACACTGATGCTTATAAAATACACCTTTAAAAAAATGCCACCAGGAGAGAAAAAATATTGCCAGTTAAACTATGACACAGTACTAAAACACCAGTGATGTGTGAAGACACATCTTCATTTCAGAGATATTAAAATGTGAGGGGAAAATGAGTGTCTTAAAATTGATAAAATACGGTATTTTGACTAGCCTCATTTATATAATGAGGATAATTATCATTTTCCCTACTGCATACACATAAAGATCAGATCAAGAAATTAATACTCAGCTCTTGTTTCCCAATCTAGTTTTGAACTGCACAACAGGGAACTTTAGCTTCAGAGGTAGAAAGTTTTCCAATGACTGCTCCTGTCATGGTAGCGTAAAGGGAGAAAATTTCTTGCAGTCTTTTTAAAAGGTTCTTTCATGTGTAGGACAAAATTATCTCAGCCTTTTAATCCACTGGGTGAAGAATCATCTTTATGGTTATTATACATCAGAGTCCAGTGTCACTTAAATAAGAAGCCTCTGGACCCATGAGTTTGTATCATCTGCCTGCTTATCCATTGTTTGATTCATTAATCCATGGATCCATCCATCCAACCATCCATCTACTCATCCATTCCTCCATCCATCCATTTATTCATTCTATAACCCACCCAACATTTATTGAATTTCTATTCTATGCCAGATAGATAAACTTTGAGAACACAGTAAAAAAGTCCTTGCATTCAAGGAGGTGCCATAAAATAAAAAAATACTGCAATGCCCTACTTCCTGAGATCAGACTTTTTGCATCCACAAATGTCTAGAAAATAGCTTCCATCTTCTTTCTTGTGGAATACTCTGCTTTCTTCTATCAGGGCTTAGAACACAATACCCCAAAGCATTGTGATCCTTTGCATGTGGAGTATTTTGAGCTGAAGGAGATAGGAGGTCCTCAGAAGCAAGATTGTTTCTCTGACCTTCTCCTGGCCATCCTGTTTCTATCCCTTTTTTCTCCCCCAAAGCAGGCCATAAAACCTAAAACGTGACTCTCTGACCTACCTTTCCTGGAAGTGGGTCATAAGAACCTCATGTGACAAGTGTCCTGCACTATACTGGAGGAAAGAAATACTACATAGAGAGACAAGAAGGATCTGAACAAATAGACTTTGCTGGACTCCACTTCAGGTAATTAGCATTAGACAATACTCTTTTTGTCCAATCATGTTTTTCCATAACTATCCTTTTTTTTTTTTTTTTGACACAGAGTCTCCCTCTGCTGCCAGGACTAGAGTGTAGTGGTGTCATAATAGCCCCCTGCAACCTCAAATTCCTGGGCTCAAGCGATCCTCCTACCTCTGCCTCCTAAGTATCTGGAACTACAGGTGTGCAATAACATGCCCAGCTAATTTTTAAATTTTTTGGTAGAGATGGGGTCTTGCTATGTTGTTCAGGCTGATCTTGAACTCCTGACCTCAAGTGATTCTCCCACCTCAGCCTCTCAAAGTGCTAGGGTTACAGATGTGCACCACTGTGCCTGACAATCCACCTCCTTCATTACACTTAACATAAAAGTATACAGTTTTCCCCTGGTCTTTGCCTCTTCATATCTGAAGGCTCCATGTCACGTAAAACTTTGATTGAATAAATTTGTTATGCTTTTCTCTTGCTATCCTTTTGTTATAGGAGTGTCAGCCATGACCCGTTTTCACTCCCACACTTCTCATTGACTATTCAACACCCCACCCCCACCATTTCCTCAAAAGTCAATTCAAATTCTCCTGTCCTATGAAGTCTTTCCTGGCTATTATAAATCTCCCTCTTTTCCAGACTTCTAAATTGCTTAAATCATTTGATTTGGCTCCTAATTGGGTATTGAATAAGTAAAATATATAGTACGTTAGAGAGTTATACAAGCTAAGGAGAAAAACTCAGCAGGGAAGAGAAAAATAAATGTCTGGAGAGGAAGAAGTTTGAAGTTTTAAATAAGGTGACCAGTGACAGTCTGACTGAAAAGCAGAATATTGAGTAGTGATCTGAATTAAGCAAGAGGTGAGCCGTGTGGTTACTAAGAGGCATGAAATTGCAAGCAAAGAGAACAGCTAGTACAATAGCCTTGAAGTGGGAGTGTGTGTGGTTTGTTGGAGGAACAGGAAGGCAACGGCTGTGATTGCAATGTAGTGAATAACAGGGCGACTTGGGAAATGGAATTAGAGTGGTAATGGAGCTGGGTCTCACAGCTGTGTAAGTTTTATTAAGAACTTTGTCTTTTATTCTGAAGGGGATGGGGTACCACTGGAGGGTTTACACTGAGAAGTGACATGAACTAACGTGTTTATTTTTTCTTAGCTATTTTTAATAGAATCTGTTTGCCCTCTGTGTTGAGACCAGACTGTGGGATGAGACAGGGGTGGAAGCAAGAAGACCAATTAGGAGGACTTTGCAATAGTTTAATCAACAAATAACGGTGGCTTGGACCCAGCGGTGGCAGTGAGGGTAGAGAGAAATAGTTGGAATTTGGAATATTTTAGCATCCGCTGATGGATAATGCATGGGATATGAAAGAAGGAGACTTAAGAATGACTCCTGGGCAACTAGAAGGATAAAGGTCCCACTAACTGAGACTGGAAAAACTGTGGGAGGTATAGGATCTGGGGATTTGGGGAAACCTGCATGAGCTTAGTTTTGCACATGCGAAGTTTGAGATGAGTAGAAAACATTTAAGAGGAGATGTGACTGGGCAAGTGAATCGAATATAAAAATCTGGAGTTCAGAGGAGACATCCAGCTGGGAGTAGACAGCTGGTACTTAAATCCATGATACAGGATGAAACCAACTAAGGAGAAAAGGGAGGTAGAAAAGAGAAAAGATTGAAGGACTGAGTCCTGGAGATGTTGCTGTAATTATCTTTATCAGAGCAGAACACTCTGACCTGTTGGAAATAAGTGCTGTCCAAGCCTTCGTGATCCTTAAAACTTAAGACAGGATAGGAAATCCTCTGGAGTGGAAATGACAAATGTTCACTGGGTATCTTTGGCATAGGGAGAAAGTGGAAAAGAAAGAGCTTTGGAGACAAAAGTAGAATGCTCTCTGAGCTTTCTGTAATACCCGTAAGCTGTCTCCAGCTTCTGGAGTGGGCACCACGTGCATAAAATTCTCCTTTAAGACAGGTGAGAATAATAAGAATATAAAAAGAAAACTTGGTAACTGAAAAAGAACCAATGTTCCAGAGCCTGAGTGTTCTGACACCAATCCTGTGGCACCAACTGGGTGTCCTGCAATTCAATTCTAACACTAATTAACCAGAGTTAACGCAGACCCCATAGTTTAGGGGCTATTCCTCCACAAAATTGCCCCCACTTCACACATCAGCTACAAGTAGGGGACCCAGGATGCCTACACTTCTGAACAGCTGGTTATAACTTCAGGGGTTCCCATGACCCCCTCAGGTTTGATAATTTGCTAGAATGATTTCCAGAACTCAGGAAAGCACTGCACTTATGATTATAGTTTTATTATAAGGGATATGATCAGAAGTAGCCAAATGAAGAAATGCACAGGGCAAGGTCTGGAGGCGGAGGAGACACAGGGCTTCTAAGCTCTTCCCTTGTGGAATCCAGATGCATCACCCTCCCAGAGCACTGATGTGTACACCCACTGGAAAGCGCCCCTGGGTCTCAGTGTCCATAGTTCTTATTGGGACTTCATTACTTGGTCATGATCGATCGAATCATTGGCATGCGATTGAACTCAATCTTCAGCCCCTCACCTTTTCCCAGAGGTAAAGCCGCCCAAAGTTCCAACCTTCTAATCACATGGTTGGTCTTTCTGGCAGCCAGCTCCCACCCTGACACTAAGATCCTACCATGCATCACCTTGTTAGCATAACGAAAACACTCCTATCACAGGAAATTCCAAGGGTTTTTAAAGCTCCAGTGTGAGAAACTAGGGACAAAGCCCAGATATATTCTTCGTGATACCACAGTGTTGGCAGATTGTATTTTCCACAAAGGCCACAATGCTATCTTCCATCCCACACGCTGTTCTTATACTCTTCCCATGGAGACATTGTAACAGGGAATGGCTTGAAAAAAACAAAAAAAAATTGCAAAAACATTTTCTGTCTCTTTGAAACTTCACCCACCTTTTTGAGGACTGAAACCTACATGCCTGCCTCAGGCCAGAGGTAGGCAGGAGCAGGGAGAAGCCCTTTGGTTCTTATGCCAGGCAGCACCAGCCCCCCACGGTGGGCAGCTGGCAGAGTTCATAGGCTTTGTCTTTGGCAAAGATGGGATGATTAGAATAGTTAACCACAATAGCCTAGAACTGAGGGGCCCTCCCTTTAAAAGCTCTGTATTTCTGCCTATGTTGAGGAAATTTGGATTTTGAGATGAGAAGGTCTGCCATTTTTCCTCCTTTGCCGGCAAAGTAATAAAAAATTTTCTCTCCTCCTCCCGTAAACACTTGTTCTTATTCTTCTGATGCAGCCTCAAGGACAAGTGCTGAGTTTTCAGTAACAATGTAAGGTCTGTGTTCCTTCTGCTTAAATCTGGGTGTGCTTTGACTGTACTGACAGTGATGCTAAGTGACTCCTGAAGTCGGGCCATAAAGGGCGATGCAAATTCTGCCGGGTTTCTCTTAGGACACTTGCTCCTGAAACCCAGACCCCATGCAGTGATGAAGCCCAGGCCAGGTGGAGAAGCCGTATGTATTCAATAGGTATCCTGGCTGACTGGTCCTGCTGAGATTGCAGAGGACAGCAGCATCCATCATTAGACGTGTGAGTGAGGAAGACGTCAAGAGGACTCTGGCCCCAGCCGCCATCTGATTGCAACTGCATGAGAGACTCCTGACTGAGAACTACCCACCTGAGCCTGGTGAACCTCCAAAACCACGAGAGATATAACAATACAAACGGTTGTTGCTGATTTATACCACCAAGTATAGGGCGGTTGGTTTTGCAACAACAGGTGATAGATACATGGGAATCTCCCATGACTGAAATTTTACTGCCTGATGCCAGCCTTGGGAATAAAAACGGGATGAATGCACCCAATAAAATGAATGTGCTGGAGAATTGCAAGCCTGAACTGCACCCCCAGCTTCCTCATTATCCCTGCAGGACCTTGAAGAAGTCCTGTCATCTTTTTGGCCTCTGATTTTTCCATTTGTTAATGGATGGGGCTGATCTGTTAAAGGAAGGTCCTATCCAGTCAAGTTTCTTGGTTTTTCCTTTCTTAGGTATTAAACTTCCATGGTTTATACTTCTACAATGGATAGCAATGAAAAATCGGTTCATTTGACATGTCATACTGAAGTTAAAGGAAAAAAAGAAAAGGCTCAGCTCACAGGGTGATAAATCTTCATTATCCATTTTGAGGAAGAAAGAATAAAATTGTCAGCAATTCTACTACAGCCTAAGATTGGAGCAAATGGGTTTGAAATATTCAAACCTGATCAGAAAGCACTTTTCATGCAGAAGATGTTGTTGGTCTTTTCTTAAATGTTCTGCTTTGGACAATTACCTGTCATGGATGATTTTCCTTCTATCTTTCTGAGGCTGAGGATGATTTAAACCAAACCCTTTGATTTCTAAGCCAACGCTTTCAAAGTTAAGAAGCTAAATAAATTCCTGCGCTTTGGGCTTCTTATGCCCCTCCGGTGCTACTGGGCGTCCTTTTCACTTGTGCTGATGGTGGCTGATTCTTGTCCTTGCTATTCCTCTGATGGATTTTAACGTAAGAGAGACTAAGAAATGATGAAGACAGGTGGAGGAGGCAAGAGAATTTTTGTTTTATCGTCCACAAAGTGATTTGTGCTGATCGTTAAATAATATGGACTTTTTTCTTTCATTTCTCTCAAAAATAAGAAGTATTTTTTGGCTTTTGCTTAACTTTGCTTGTTGTTGCCAGGTGTTTTTGACTCGAGATTGTTTAGATGGTATTTCTATGATAGGATGGTTTCAAAAATTTTTCCATCCAATGCAGGAAAAGGAGGAGTTTATACTGGGAGATGGATAAAAATTCTTGACTCCATCTATCATCTTGTTTATGAGCACTGATTGTGGATTTGAGTAAGGGGATGCAGTTGGGAAGTATACATTTTAAAAACATTTTGTGGGAGGCAAGGACAACATATGTAACCTAAACATCTGTACCCCCATAATATGCTGAAATAAAAAAAAAAAACGTTTTGAAGTATGTGAGCATAAACACCTTCCCTTCTCCCCCTCCACCATCATATATATCCCACATTCTGATTACACATACATAGGGTTAACTGATCTGTGACAAGGTGGCTTTGCAGGGCAGTGGAGAAAGAATGGTGTTTTCAATAAGTGGTTCTTGGCCAAGTGGCTATCAATATGCCATATATCTCCCCTTCACATTTTACACAAAAACCGATCCCAAATGAATGTAGATCTTAGTATGAAAGGTAAAATAATACAGCTTTCATAAAAAAACAGAACAGAACGTTGTCATGACCTTGGATACGCAAAATATTTTTAGAAACAATACAAAAGCACTTGCTATAATGAAAAGAATTGATTAAATTGGACTGTATTACAATTGCAAATTTCCATTCACCAAAAGACACCATAAAGGGAGTTAAAACACAACCCATAGAAAGAACGAATATTTGCAATACATATATCAAACAAAATATTTTTATACAGAATGTATAAAGAATTTCTACAAATCAACAAGAAAATAAGACAGGGCAATCTGATAGAAATTGGCAAAAGATTTGAACAAACCTTATCTTGCAAACGATAAATTCAAAGACATTATCTAAATGGCCAATAAACACTTGAAAATGTGCTCAGTGTCATGAGTGGAATGCAAATTTAAAACATAAGCAAATTAAAATTCACCAGAATGGCTAAACATAAAAAAGACAGAAAACTTCAAAGGTTGAGTAGGATTCAAAGCACCTGGAACTCTCACACACTGGTTGTTTGAGTAACTCTTTGTCCACATCTGCTTGGGGGGACTGTAAACACATAGTCATGTTCTAGTAATTCCAATTCTAGTTTTATACTCAATAGAAATATGTATATATGTCAACCAAAGGACATGTATGAGAATGTTGTTAGAAACACTATTCACAATAGCCCCAAACTGAAAACAACCCAAATGTCCATCAACAGGAAAGTGGAGAGATGAATAAATTGTGGTCTATTTAGACAACACAATAGGAAACAGTCATGAGAATGAAATATCTACAATTACACAGAACAACATAAATGAATCTCACAAAAATAATGGTGAGTGAAAGAAACCACATGCAAAGAATACTTACTGACTGTGCGAGTCCATTTATATAAAGCACAAAAAACAAGCATAGTTAATTTAGGTGTTAGAAGTCGGGCTAGCAGTTTCTCTTGGAAGGGGTTGGCCACTGGAGCGAGATGCAGAGGAAGAGTGTCCTGTTTCTTCATCTGGGTGCTGGCAGCATATGTGTGTTCAGCTTATGGACATGCATCTAACAGTACATTTATGTGCACTGTTCTCCATGCATGTTATAATTTCATAAACATAAAACAAAACACAACAGAAATACTGTCCAATCTTCTGGAAGATTCCAGTTCAGAATGTAATTACAGGTATTCTATCAAATAGGTGTGTATGTTCTTAAAAATGATAGAGTTAATCAAATTTGGGTTATTTATTGTAACTGCCCTCATGAAAGCAGCTCTTTATAGAAAGGCTGAGGCAAATCCTTTGATGAAATGAAAAATTATTGCTGATGATATTTCAGAGTTTGCATGTTCTCAAAGTATGCCTCTTCTAAAATCCCCTTTCACACTTAGACTCTCCTATCAATAGATGCAAAATAAAATTAAATTAAATTCTGTTCACGTGAGACCCTGTAACAACTTCTCCAGGTGATTCTTATGCCAGTGAAAATCTGCGAACCGTTGTTCAGACCAGGTTGCAGGTCGCAGCCAGCTGTGATTACCAACCTAGTTTATCTGCTTGATTTATATCTACTATTTGGAGGCCATTTTAACAAGATATAAGGAGGGTTGCAACTTTGGGTTACATCTTTGGATTTTATGACCAGAGTAAGTATTAATAATAAAAATAAATGCTTCTCTCTCTTTCTTGTTCCTGGGCCTTTTCCCTATTTATCTTTTCCTCTGTCATTTTTTCATATACTTCTCCATTTTCTTCCTTTTACCATCCCCACTCTTGAACTCTGTGCAGCTATTGTGTTAGTGTGGAACGCCTGAGTACTGAGAAATATGCAGCCAATGTGATGAATGTACCATGAAAAGCCCCTCCCTCTGCACGCTTTGTCTAAACTTGGCAAGGCAATTCATTGTCTGTTCACCTCCAAGGCTCAGCTCAGATGGCCTTTCCTGGGTGATCCTGCCTTGACTGCCTCCTTTTTCCCCAGACAGATTAAATTACAGCTTCGTTTCCTCTTCTGGCAGCTTGAACTGTAGGTACCCCACACCTTCACAAAGGCACTTATCACAAGGCACGTACCAGATATGTAAGAGCCTACCCCAGGTCCCACTAGCACGGAGGCTTTTCGAGGGCTGTCACTATCTTGTTTCCCCTTTATCATCTGTCCCCCAACATCTAGCACACAGTAGGTACTAAATGGTTTTTGAATGAATGAAATGAATGCAATTAATCTTTGCTTCAGCATTCACATCATGGGCCTAATCTCCACAGTACAGGGGCAGGGGGTGTGTATGGGCATTTGGGTGGGGTGGGGGTGCAGAGAGAGGTGAACAAACTCAGGTCCTGTCTTTGAGGCAGCAGGTCTGATAATTGCAGCAAGCCAGGCCAACCGTGGATGAAGACGTGGGAGACAGGCATGTGCACTTATTGTTGATCAAGGCATAAAGCGGCACAACCACTTTGGCAATTCCTGGTAAAGATTGTGCCAGGGGAATTATTCCGCTGGATCCCTCCTTTCTCTTGATTCCTGGTGGTCAAGTTTCACCCCAGAGGGAGGGAAGACAGGTGGAGGGCAGAGATCTGAGAAAGAGCACAAGATTTGTTTCAAGTTCAGTAGCATCTGCAAAATGTGTACCTTTGGGAAGATTTAGTTTAATAAACATACTTCCTATTGGCTTTAACCAACTTCTGAAAAATATGAGGGTTTTTTTTTTCATTATGTAGGTAATATACGCTCACTGTAAATAATTTTAAAATACAGAAATGTTGAAAGATAGTCACCTATAGTTTCATTACTCAGAGAAAATAATGATTAATACTTTTATGTAATTTTTTTCTTTGTAGTTAGGAATAAAACTGAAAATTAATAATATAATTTGAAATACGCATCTAAATATTTCAATCATTTATATATGTTTAAAATGTGTGAAGTGATATGGGGTTGTTCAGAATTACATAGGCGTTCTAAAAGTCTCGGTAACAGGAGAGTGTAACCAAGCAAAATGAAACTTTTCCTCTTAATAAAGTATATTTTTTTTTAGAAGCAAATCACTTGTTCTTATCTACAGAGTGGGCATGCCAAAGTCATTATAGTTTTATCATTTTGATATTAAATTTCATAAAAATTATGCAGTTTTGTGGACAAGTCTGATAATATTAAGCCAACCAAATGTTTTAAAGATTAATAATAATACTCTCTTCATAGATCAGTCTGGTTAACTGTACCTTGAATTTAGAACTGCACAGTGGATGCTTGATGTACCTTTAGGCAGGTATATTTTCATAGTGATTGGAGATATAAAAGCAAGACAATGGCAGTGGTTTCCACTTCACTGAAAATAAAAGTAATATTTATTTTAAGAGTAGTACTCATTAAATTTTACATTATTCTGTTTAGATGGCAAGCTATTATTAACGGGAAACAAAATGCTATTTGTAACACATGCTACAGAGTCATTATTAACTATGCAAGACACACCCCAATTTGGTTTGGTTATTCCAGATATTTTTGAAACCTGCTTTATATATTTTAGGATGTAAATCTCGAACAGGAAAATACAAAAAATATTTCTTGTTTGGAATTGGCAAGTCCATGTTATATCAATAGTTTTTTTAGAGAATCTAATTGAACAATAAAATTTAATGTTTTAACATTTTATAAAAGTGAAATCAAGCCTATAAATTAAATTTTTTAAATATATTACTCACTTTCTTGTAAATTCAAGCAATTGAGGACATTACTGACTATAACTCCAAAGATATGTTTCTTAGCCAGTAGAGCAGAGTATAAATTTGTAAGACTTGGAAAATCACACACAAAATAAAAGAAGTTCCATCCAGGCCTGTTACTATTCAAATTGTATTGGCAGTCTTGGCCAATGCAATGAGGTGTAAAAAGAAAGGAAGGGACACAAATATAATTATTTGCCAATGATATGATTGTTTTTATCTCCAAAGGCCAAGAGGCTCAAATAAGTTATTGAATTAGTAAAGAGTTCAGTAAGGAATGTGAATAAAAGTTTAACATGCAAAAATCAATACCCTTTCTGTAGGTCAGTTACATTCAATCAGAAAATGATTCCATTCATAATAACAAAAAACTTATAAAATATCTAGGAATAAATTCAACAAAAGAAACATGCAAGGTACATAATGAAATAAACAAAAAACTATATAAAAGTATTAAAGAAGTAAATAAAACTCAAGTAAGTGGAGAGATATACCATTTTTTTAGCATGAAAAGCCTAAATATTATACAAGTGTCAATTATACAAATAATGCAATTCCAATTAAAAATCTTCGAGAATTTTCATGGAATTTGTCAAGCTGATTCTAAAATGTATCTGAATCTCCAGAACCTAGATCAGTGCCCAATACATAGTAGGAGTGTGATAAACATGTTGTTTTAATGAGTCAGTGAATGACCTATTTCAATACCACTGTCTTCATCTATTTTTGTTGTTATAAAGGAATACCTGAAGATGGGTAATTTATCAAGAAAAGAGGTTTATTTGGCTCGTGGATCTGCATGGCACCAACATCTTCTTCTGGTGAGGGGCTCAGGCTGTTCCCACTCATGGTGGAAGGGGAAAGGGAGCTGGAATGTGGAGAGATCACACGGTGAGAGAAGAGGAGGCAAATTTTGGGAGGAGATGCCAAGCTAGACGTTGAATAAATAAGTGGAAGAATGAAGCTGGACGGGAAAAATAAATGCACAATGACTTCATAGCATAGGCAATCAATAGATCTTCACTGAATGAATGAGGAGAAACTTAATCTGGTTCTAAGAAAGTAAGAATCACAGGTCCAAAAACCAACTGCAAATGCCCTATATTTAATTTCATATTTTGAAACTGTTTCCAAAGCAGAGACCTAATATTGACATGAATGAATTCATTACAATGAAAATGAAACCAGAAAGGATTCAAGTATGAGGAGATTCATCTGTGACAGCAATCAGGAATTAATTATAGTAGAAAATGACAAAGGTATTTCTTATAAAGCTCAATAAAGAGCAAAAAAGTATTTAAACAAGAACTTGAATTCATCTGTGTTTTAAAGACCTTGGTTTCATATGCTGTGAATATTAAGATAAAATTTTCCATTATACTTTATCATCAACTAAAAGTAGCCTAATTTAATAAATGTTCATGCATAGTAAATTCATAAGTAAAATAAATAAGAATGGCTGATAATTTCTCTTGAGAAATTGATAAGAATTTTTGTTTTAGTTTTGAAAAGTTCTTTAATTTCGAAAAGTAACCCAAGAATATCCAAGTTGTTGTATGATTGTAAAATAGATTCCAACTTATTTCACATATATCTATTCATTTCTCATAGCCAAAAATATAAATGAGAGTAAAAACATGCAAAATAATGGTTTTAATAATATTTTAAGCACCACTGGGAACAAATTTTAATTATTTATTGACAAAAACTCAATCCATTTTTCTTAAATCCAGGGAATATTCAATTCCTTTGTAATGAAATCACCTACTCAATACTCATACATATATCTGGTGCACTGATAAAACGTTAAACATAGCACATCAATCTATATTCCTAGTGGACCAAGGCTGTCAAGAAGATTTAATAAATATGTCCATTTATTAAATCTCACTCCTAACACAACCTAAGAGAATTATAAGATTATGCCCAGTAAAGTTACTAAGGCTATGAGGATTTCAAATTTAAGCAAATGATTGAGTATCCTTGTAACCACTCCGCCCAACTTATAAATTTGTAGTTTTGCCTTATCTCACTCAGTTAAATTTTTAAAACATTATTAATTTTTTTTTAATTTCTAAAATAATGTGGGATTGTCAGCCTATTGGAATTTACTGGAAGAGTTTGTCCAGCTTCCATTTATTGAGTGCTGATTATGTGCCAAGCTCTATATGTATTAAGAGCTTTTAATTCATTTCATTTACTCTTAAAAACAACCACATGAGGTTAAGAAGCTCACAGAAGTTAAGAGTTTCCTCAAGTATTTAAACCAGGGTCTCTCTCTCTCTCTTCAAAACATCAGAATCCTCAGATATATTCTCAAACCTCCTTTCATCTATATAAATTGCCTAGGTGCGCTATTTCCTCAAATCTGTAAAAATCTGTAAAACACACTACCAACTTTAAATACAATTTTTTTTTGTGGGGAAAAGAAAAACCAAATAATTTACACTTTGATTTTAAGACACATTCCAATTTCAGAAAAGTTAAATGTGAAAAAAAAAATTACCTCATGGATATTAAAAGTATCTATGATTTATTATCTCTATTAGCAGTCAATAGTATTCATGATCTTTCAAAAATATAGAAATATAGTAATGGACATTTAGTAATGGAAAATCATTCTATTTAAAATAGCAACACAACAATGAAATGCTTAAAATTAATATAAAAAGGTTTGAAATCTATAATGAAGAACTTTAAAATCTTTAATAAAGTTCACGAAATAAGATCTGAATAAATGAAATGACTACCATATTCTTGAGTGGAAACATGTAATAACTCCAAAATGTTAATTTTTCTACAAATTAACATATAAATCTAAACTGAATTCCAATTATAATTCATTTTATAATTGCATGAAATAACCTATGTGTTCATATTCAAGAATAAAACTTAAAAATAGCCAAGAGATGTATTAAAGAGAAAAACAGTGAAGTAGGGAATTCCTTTACCAGACACTAAAAATTTTATTATGCCATTATAATCAATAGGTGTGGTATTGGTTTAAGAATAGGCAAAGAAATCAGTGGAAGAGAAAAGATAGTCTAGGTACAGACCTCCACATAGATGAGGATGCAAAATATATGACAGATGTATTTCAATTCATTGGGAAAATAATTTTTTTTTTTAAAAAAAGATGGTACAACTGGTTCTCCATCTAGAAGAAAATTAAGTTGAACCTCTACCTCAGATCATATATAAAAATAAATTACAGATGGATTAAAACTTAAATGTACAAGGTAAAATTATTAGAATATTTAGAAAATTTAGGGGTTTTTAAGCAAGACAAAATACCCAGAAACTACATAGACATATTTGATTAGAGAAAAATTAAAACCTTTTAAATGGTAAAGCATTTGGTAATCGAAAGAAATACAAAACAATTTGCAAGAAGTATTTATACCGCAGAGGATGAATGAAAGGTTAAGATTTATAATAATGTCTGTAAAGTACGAAGCACTCCTACAAATAAGAAAAATTAGACAATGGACAATATAGATAATTCAAAGAACAAATCCAAATGGCTAACAATATCTTTTTTAAATGCTCAAATTCATTAGTAATCAGAAACTTCAAAAAAAGAAAAAAATAGCAAGGAGCCAAAAATTGGCAAAAATAAAAATGACACATAATACCTATTATTTATTGGCAATGACAAGGTTTGCTAGGTGAAGTAGTTTGTTGGAAATCATATTCTCATGCATGGTGGGTGGCAATATGAATTGTTATAGCCTTTTGCAAAACAGGCAATATTTATGAAAGAGTACACATCTTTTTTTTTTGACCTAGAAATTTCACTTATTAGAATCTAATACTTAAAAATGAAAACACAAGTAAGAATTTGTATACAAAGTCATTGGCTTTTTTAAAAAGAATATACATACAAAGTGATTGGCTATGGGTACACACACACACACACACACACACACACATACACACACACACACACACGGGAGGAGGGCAAATGTAAAAATCTTCTTGGTGTAATCTCCCTGGCAGGTTGGCTTCTGGGCTTAGACCAGTTCTTAGAAGAGGTTAGCTGTAAGCCACTAGCAGCCAAGACTCATTTGTGGATGGGTACAACAGGCCAGCTAAGGGGACCTGGGTGTGGCACCAACATCATCTACCACCATCTATAAAGGCATTTTATGTGAGCATGGAAAGAAATGAATGAGCTGCTTCAGTTGACTTGAAGACGTTTCTGAGAAAAGCAGATAAAATTATATAAAATCTTCTTTCTGCAGAAGAATGGGCTAAAAAAATCATATAAAATCTTTTTTTACAAAAACAATGTAAAACATTTCCTATGTTTTTGTGTAAATTATATGAGCATAAAGTATGGGACAACATCCCACAGGTAGTTTATAAGTGATACCTGGTGCAGGAGAGTAAGGATATGAAGATGACGCAGGTAGAAAAGTGGAGTAAAGGAGAAAGTCAGGTCTAGGGCTATTTTAAGGAGTAAAAGAGGAAAAAGAGTTTGCACCCTACAAAGAAGTTGATTGTAATTAAAGAATAACAATAAATGGAGAAACGATTTGAAAATCTTGGTGGTAAAACCTGGCTGCTGTCCAAGCTGAGCACAGAGTTGGCCTTCCATATCTTGGGTTGTATATCCATGGATTCAACCAACCGTGGATGGAAAATATTCAAAAGAGTGAAATTTAAAAATAATAAAAATTAAAAATACAGTATAACAACTATTTACATAGCATTTACATTGTATTAGGTATTATAAGTAATCTAGAGATGATTTAAAGTATACAGGAGGATATGTGGGTGTGTTTTATGCAAATACTATACCATTTTGTATAAGGGAATGAGCATTTATGGATTTTGGTATGCAAGGGGGTCCTGGAATCAATCCTCCAGGGATACTGAGGGACAACTGCATTTTACTTTCTGTGGGCTGTAGCCCTGGGGAAGGAAGCTTTACATCTTGGCAGTTTTTTACCATCTGTAGTGAGTTGAATGATGCCCCTCCACAAGATATGTCCAAGATCTAACTTCTGCTACCTGAGAATGTGACCTTATTTGGAAACAGGGTCTTTCCAAATGTAATTAAATTAAGGATCTCAAGATACCATCATCCTGGATTTACGATGGCCCCAAAATCCAATCACTGGTGTCCTTATAAGAGAAAGGAGAGGGATATCTGAGACACAGAGAGGAAGAGGAAAGGCAGTGTGAACATGGAAGCCGATTGCAGCGACGCGTCTGCAAGCCAAACAATGCCTAGGATTGCTGACAGCCACTAGAGACTGGAAAAAGCAAGGAACGATTATCCTGTAGAGACTTTGGAGGGATCATAGCCCTGCTGACACCTTGATTTCAGACTTCTAACCTCCAGAGCTGGGAGAGAATACATTTCTGTTGTTTTAAGTCGCTACGTTTATGGCAATTTGTTATGGCAGCCCTAGGAAACTAATTCACCTCCCATCGATGCTTAAAGAGTTAGGTTAGAAGATCATAAAAACTCAAGGGCAATAGTTTACTATTTTGAATTCATCATACTACACAGGTGTTTTGCTGGTGCTTATGAGTGACAAATCAATAGAAAGGTAGAAAACCGTGCCATTAAGAAAGCATCCTGTTTAGCTTGGGGATGTGCAGCTGGTTAGAAAATTGAGACCATGAAGAGAGGCTATGCATTTGCTTTAAAATTTTACTTGGTATGTTCGTATGTGTAATGCTGCATATGAGAAAATAAATATAAAAATATAAATGCACATGAGAAAGATAAACTTACTGATAGAAATTTGAAAACCATTTAAGAGGCATTTGACTAAAGTACATCTTAATAGAAAGACAATATATACTCTGCAATGGCTTTCCAGATGTTACATCAATATACCTCAAACACAGTGTGAAAGTGCTTATTTGCCTGAACCTTTCCCAACACTGGTTATTATTTTTGCAAATTTAATGACTGAAAATGGGCTCTCCTTTTTTTAAATTTATATTTTAAAAATTATCAATGAGGGTATACTATATATATATGTATATGTGTATATATATATAGTATATGTATTTCCACATATACTATATATATATACACATATACATATATATAGTATACCCTCATTGATAATTTTGTGTGTGTGTGTGTGTGTGTGTGTGTATATATATAGTCTTTCCATTTTCAGTACACTTGGACCCAGGAATCCAAATTCTATTTATTTATCCTGAGGAAATAATCAGGGATGTATGAGAAAAGGATTATATACATGCTCACTGCATTGTTGCTCATCTTAATACAAAAATTGAAACAAGCCTAAAGGTTTACTAATACCAAGCTCATTAGCTAAATTATGGCATAATCTCTACAACTGAAATTTCTTCAGGCATTAAAAATGGTATAGTAGTAGAATGTGTACTAATTGTACATATTTATGATGTTCATGACATGTTAAGTAAAAGGAACAGATTATAAAACAGAACAGATCATCTTTTTGGAAAAATATATATAGAAAGTTAACAGAAAAAATGGATATAAAATATAAACAGTATTTATCTCTGGATAGTGGGACTATACTTGACTTTATTTTCCTTTTGTGTGTCTGATTCATATTTCCCCAATTTTCTATTACAACATAATGTTTATATTAATTTTATAAAATTAACTTTTTAAAAAAAGAAAAATATTTTAAAAATATTTTTAAAAATTTAAAAATGATGACTTTTTTTCAATGTCATCATAAAATGATCAGCTCCTTGATGTCAGAGACTATGAACAAATAGTTGGTTTTTTTTTTCCCCCCGTTTCCTCCAATACTCTTAACCATTGTCTGACAAACAAAAAGAGCTCAATTAAAACTTTCCAAAATAAAACTGCAATACTCCAAATTAAAACAATAGGGCTAAAATGGGATGTTTGTTATAAATATTTCCTCAATGTGAATTTTAACAGGAGATTGTCATGCTGTTTTATTTCCCTCTAAATTCACTATTTATTACTGGTACTAGTATTCCAAGGTGTTTAGTGCGCCAAGTCTAATCATTTCTCCAATGAAAGGCTTGATTTACATATAGGAATAGTTTTCAGAGAATGCATTCTCTTTTATGAGTATTAGCATATTCTTAATGAAGAAGCATATAAATCTACTCATAATCCAAAACTACAGGCCAACACTGGGTTTAGATGCATCTAAATTCAAATTTTGTAGGTGAGTGGCAAAAATTTCCAAGGATTATGAGATACCAAAGTTACTAAAGGGGACCACTTAACTACATAAAAAAAATTATAAAGATATCAGATATTCAATATTGACTTTTCCTTCAGATTTAGAGATAGATTTATTTAGACAGCTGAAACAGAGCCCCATTAGAGATGTTTAGTCTCTCGGACTATTCCCCAAAGATTATCACAAAGGTATAACCTAACTAACTGGATGTTTTGACAGGGCCTGCATTGATTATGAGAGTGATTTTTGCACATGATACTCTTAAATAATAACCTGTGTAATTTCTGTGACTGTAAACAATATTATTTTATTTTAAAGTTATCCAAAGAACTGTTCAACAACATAAAATATAGAGTATGATGGCTGGTATAGGGGTGCTTAAAATTTCTCTTCTATCATATGAATATCTAAGTAGCTTTGATGATACAAATTAAATAAGTTCAAAAATACTTATCATAAAAGATACTAATAATATGTAATTTAAGTATCTTGTGTAAAATACTCCACTTTTCAGTAAAATGCTTCAGTCTAATGGTTGATGTAAAATGTCTAACGTACAAAGATTCTCTAGTATAGTACAAATGGAAGAATTAAGGAGAGAGGTATTTTTAAGTTCAAGTAAGTGTTTTGACTTCCAAGGCTCTTTTAATTTCCTTTAGTTCTCCATGTTTTTTCTTGCTGACAAAATCCTAACCTCTTTTGACTAATAAGATGATAATCCTGTTGGACTCCTCTGGTTCAATAATCTTTTATGCTACATGTCCTGTGAGTCCTGCAAAAGTATTGAACAGCTATCACCGACTTCATTCTCTTCTGCATACTCCTCCTGTCCTTTTTTATAGCTCTCAAGGTTTCCTGTTCCATCTCCCGAGGTACCTAATAATGCACTATTGAGACCTCGATCTTACTTTAAGTCACAAAACGGTGCCTGAGGCTTAACTTAGTTGCTATTTTTTCTTGTCATTTACTGCTGCCAAAATGAACTTCTCTGAAATTATTTTCAACAAGAATTTTCATCTCATATTTTACTATCTGAGTTTGAATGATTTTCTCGAACTATTAAGACAGGTGTTGTTTCCCCCCACCCCCATTTCCAGTATTTTCTATTAAGGATTATTATAACTTCAGGAAACACAAATGAATTCATAAGAATATTTCAACAAATTAGTGACATATTCAAAATGATAACACTGATGTTTCACCAAGGCGTGTAGCCCAATTCTATGGCAAAGCTAAAAATGACAGAGGTATAAATGGCTATCATGAAAAGTGGAGGCCCCTAGCCTATACGGTCAACTGGAGAAGTTCACCATGTCGCCCCTCCTTGGAGGAACTTGGAAATGCAGTATAGGGCCGAGGAGAACCAGGACAATTCCCATATTCCTATGTGACATACTTTCTTCAGTGACTGTGAAAACCCAATTATAAACACGTGTGATGAAGAATACTTCTTTTCTGTTTGGGGTGACAGTGGAAACACAAAGGCATGGCATCAAGAATGCTTTTGTGCACTTGTATGACCAAGTGTTCAGTAAGTAGTTACAAATAAGCTTTTCCTTCTGCGTTTCTTAGAAATCTATTGCTGCATGACAAAGTATATCCCAAACTTGAGTTAAAACAAAATTTATTATCTTACAAAATTTTGTGGGTTAGGAACCAACCTGGGAGTGGCTTAGCTAGGTCCTCTGCTTCAGGGTCTCTCATCGGGCTCCAATGGCAGGGGCTGCACTCATTGCAAAGTTCCGTGAGGGAGGATCTGCTTCCAAATTCACTCTTGTATTATTGGCAGGATTCAGTTCCTTGTGGGCTGTTGGCTGGAAGCCTCCCTCAACCCTTGCTATATGGGCCTCTCCACAGGGAAGTTTCTGACATGGGAGCTGGCCTCCATCAGAGTGAGAGAGCAAGGGGTCATGAGACAAGCCCGTCTTTTTACAACCTAATATCGGAAGTGAAATTTGATCATTCGTGCTCTATTGTATTCATTAGAAGCTAGGTCCCACCCACACCCAAAGGGCTGGGCTCCCAGGAGGTGGAATCAGTGGGAGGCATCTTAGAGGCTGCCTACACATGCAAAACACATTCCCCCTACTCCCAAGATCCCCCAAAGTTTCACTGCATTATAGCATCAACCCAAAGTCCAGAATCTCATCTTTCAAATCAGGTCAGCGTGGCTGAGGCTCCTCTTCAGGGGTAGTTCTTTAAGTGTAGCTCCCGGAGCTCAGTTGCTTTCCATCCATAGAACCATGAAACTAAAGAGGCAAGTTATTTGCCCTCCACTCCCAGCGTCAAATGATGGATAAGGCATAATCATGACCATATCATTCCTGTTCACAAAACTGGGAAATGGGTGACATAAAGGAGTCACTAAGTCCAGCCCACACTCCAGGGGAGGGGATTATAGCAAGGGTCTGCAAACCAGGAGGAGAGGGTCACCGGGGCCATCTTAGAGGCTGACCACCACATTGCCCTTCTATTTGACTCTAGTAATAAAAGGAGTAAAACTTTAAAGAAATATTTTATGAAGCTTGAGGCGTAGCTGATTTTTCAATATATGGCATTACTGTGAGTTTGTATTGCAACTTTTTCTTTGGCTCAGAGTAAAAATTCTTTTTGATTATAAGAATATTGGAGGAAATTGTTCAAAAATTCTATTTCCCATTATCATGGCTATAGATCTGATCACTGACTTTTAGGTTATTTCATTTTCCAAAAAGTTCCAAAATGTTTTCCTAAAGTTTAATGTAACATCTGTTACAGCTCTATAATTATTCCTTTAGCTGCATTCTATATTTCTTCTTTATTTTATAAAATACCTAGCATTTGCATAAAATTCAAATTACATTCTTTGGTGAAATAGCAGTGCCTACTCTGAATATGGGAGCTGTTCTAATTTCTTTTCGCACTATTGACTGAGCTAGAGAAATAATTCCAGTTCCTTTCTCTGTGCTGCTTTCTGAAGTCCTGGTAGAATATTTCTTATTTTCCTTCCTTTTCTATCAGTCTAAAACAGTGGTTCTCAACCAAGGACAGTTTCGTTCTTCAGGGTACATTTGGCAATGTCTGGAGACATTTTTGGTTGACACTGCTGGGGTGAGCTACTGATACTTAGTGGTAGAGGCCAGGAATACTGTGAAATGACTTACAATGCACGGGTCAGCACCCACGCAACAAAGAATTATTTGGTCCAGAAAGACAGTAAGGCCAAAGGTGAGAAACCTGGTCTAAAACAAACCAGTTCTTCCTCCCACTTTAAATGTGAAGCCATTACAGAGTTATTTCAGCCTTTGTTATTATATAAACTTACTTTTTTTCCCCTAACCACACATTTCCTCAAAATAACAAAAAGGTGGAACAGTCATACAAACTAACGATTGCAGGCAAAGCAGGTTCAACATCAATTACCTAACCAATAAAGGGCATGGAGAATGGTGAAATTTTACTACATATACAGTTTGAACACTTATTTAGATTAAGCAATATATACTGAATGCTTTGTGATACTTTGCAATCTAATTTTGTGCTTTATTCATTCATTTATTTATTATGAGACAGAGTCTCGCTTTGTTGCCTGGGGTAGAGTGCAGTGGCGTCATCGTAGCTAACTGTAGCCTCCAACTCCTGGGCTCACGCTATCCTGCCTCAGCCTCCTGAGTAACTGGGACTACAAGCACATGCCACCATGCCCAGCTAATTTTTCTGATTTGAGTAGAGACAAGGTAGGTCTCACTTTTGCTCAGGATGGTCTTGAACTCCTGAGCTCAAGTGATCCTCCTGCCTCAGACTCCCAGAGTGCTAGGATTACAGGCATGAGCCACTGCACCCAGCCTAATTTTGTCCTTTAAACATATGTAATTGCTAACTATAAAATATCTATAATAAGTATATCTAAACTAGAGCATGGATTAGGAATTTTTTATTTCTGTATGTTCTTCGCGTGATGTCAAAATAACAACAAAAATTAGAATGACGTACTATGGTCACTGTGGAATCTCTAATATAATTATAACATCTTTAATAACAATGCTTCACATTTTTATTTTATTTTACTTTATGGCATTTCTATTCATGAATCAGACCTTTTTTCCTTAAATAAGTATATTTATAATTTTATGAGTCATCTGTTCAGATATGCAGAACAGGCCTTTGGGAGAGAACAAACACACTGACTATTTTTCTTAATTGACACATGACTAGCTTGTTTTGTAATATAAACATGCTATTCTGTTAGTTTTTATCTTCAATGACATAGGAAAGATCCAAAATCAAATTGGCTGTCTCTACAGCCACCTCGAGGCCACTAAGCTTAGCAGTCAAACAGTCCACGGTCAGGTTGCTGCCCGAGCCCACGGCTGCATGGGGAAGGCAGGTTTGTGGCGTAAAAGGATGGCGTGTGCTTCTTAAGAAAGACCAGCTGAGTTCTTCCTGGCTATTGTATAATCCACAGCCACATTGTGAAAGCAAATCTGGCCAGTTAACAGCAGAGGGAGAATCTGCCTGAACTGACCAAAAGTGTCCATACTTCATGTCAGTGAGAATTTCACCTCCATCGTGTTCTAAAGAGGCAGCAAGAGATTCTAGAGCACCGCAAAATGCTTCAGCCATTAGGTGAAGTTCTGTTTGAGTACATCCATCATCTTTGAGAATGCTTTCTGGCTTGTTGTGAGTCTAAAGAGTAATAAAACCATTGAAAACACATATAGAGCAATTAATACAAAAATCTTTAAGAAAAATAATATACGTGGTCAAAACCTTATTCATACAGTTACTATTTTACTTACTTTAATTTGGGGTTTGACAAAATGCTAATAGGCTTGTATGGGTCAACTGGCCAGGCTGCAATCTGTTAACCTGCTGGTTATAGTAAAAATGTATGCTACAATATTATCAGAATGAATGAAGCACAATAACCCCATCATTTATTCTGAATAAGGCCTGGTAATACCTTCTCAATATATGAAGGACAAGGTATTATGCACATATTATAGGTTTTTATGCACATGGAGGGAAATTCCTGAAGACTAATGTCCCAAATGAAGTACTTATTTATCTTGGAAAAATGTTTGAGTATGTTCAAAATGAGAATGCACATATTATTGACACCATTTAGGGACATGTATAATTTTCACATCAATGTTTTAAAAATGAATATTCTTCTCTTTAAATTAATGAAAAAGGTAATAAGACTTTAAATTGTTTTTTGGTTCCATGATTTTAAAAAGTTTATCCTAGAAGTTCCATGATAGAAAGAAAAATTAATATATAGCCATGTGCCACATACTAATATTTCAGTCAACAGCAGATTGCATATACGATGGTGGTCCCGTAAGATTATAATACCATATTTTTACTGACCTTTTCTATGTTTAGATATGTTTAGATACAAACATACTTACCATTGTGTTACAACTGCCAACAGTATTCAGTACAGTAACATGCTGTACAGGTTTGTAGCCTAGGTGCCATAGGCTATACTATATAGCCTAGGTGTGTAGTAGGCTATACCCCTAGGTTTGTCTAAGTACACTCCATGATGTTTGCACAACAACGAAATCACCTGACAATGCATTTCTCAGAACATATCCCTGTTATTGACATATGGTTGTATTAGCAAACTAATGACTGAAAAAGGGTTTAAAAAATTCATATCCTAGCTACTTAAAAACAGGGACCACTTTTTTTTTTTAACCAGGAGGTTTGAACCAGATGAGAAAATTTCTATTGTGTATTTTTTTCCCAAATCCTCAATATTGTATTGTTTCTTCAAAATTCTATTCCAGACACCTCCTTCTTCCAAAAAACTTTCTCCAGTTTATTGGATTTCATTTACAGATTACACTATTGTTCATTCAATATCAATAGATTGGCACAAATTTTGTTTTCATCATGTATGTTCTGATGACTTTTCATGAATGGACTTTAACTTCAAATAGGTTTTAAGTTATTTGGGGAAGCAGAGGAGGGCATATCTATAGAAAAGTTTGCTTCTCTCCAATCCGAGTCACTCACTCAAAGCTCTATAGGGCCTCTCAATAATTCTCCTGTTTACCCAATGAATCCACTGCAAATATGTGGAAAACATTTATACTTTTTTGTATTTATTTTCAAATAAAGTAGGCTAGTACTTATGAAATAATTAATCAGAACTATAATGCAATAAACTTATCTGACAATTATCCGGAAGTGGAGTTTCCTAGACTAATAAAAAATTCTATTTAATAGAATTAATATCATACATAAATAGTAATTTAAAAATTAGAATATGATACATGGAATGCTTTAATAAATGAGATGAATTAAGTCTTGATGCTCTTGAAGGCACTGAAGTGTTTTGTAGGACCCTGGCCCTTTCATTGTGAACATCAATTATTATAGCTTCCTAGCTGCAGCAGTTGAGATCTCAAATATGAGAACTTCCAATAACAGAATGTTAGTTTCAACATGCAGTACATGTAGACAATACTCAGAGAATGTGATCATTTACTAAAAGATTTAATTTATAATAAACATTGTAATAAAGGCATTACTTTATATTTACCTTGTTATTGTTCTCAAGTGTTTTAGAATGCAATATCTAACTTAGACTATTGAAAAATTAAGTGTTAAAGGTCCAGGGTATTATGGTTTGGCTTATTATCTCATAAGATAAAAGTTGCTGAGAATGTAGATATTCTAAAGTGGAAATCTTACTTACCTTGTGTCTAATATACGCAGCCAGATGAGTTTCAGTACAGCCACCTCCCAATAAAACCCAAGGTTCCTTGATTGTTAACTGAAGGACATGCAGTGCTGTTTGACATGTGAGCTAAAAAGGAAGCGAATCATTGGAATCAGACATGCACATCACATACATGAAGAAATATAAGCATGCTCTCAAAGCCACACAGATAGTGGACTCAAAGAGCCTGACTTTAATTGCAAAAGAACAAAACCTGTGTTGGGAAGGTTATAAAGTGGTTAATACATTTTGGAATAGTAAAGATTAGAGATAAAGAAAAATACATTAGCCACAAGTCTGTTTTCATGGACCCAAATTAATATTTTCTTTCATACGCACTTAGATGTTCAAATTGAGATTTACAAATATATGGCTGCAAGACATGTGGGTCAGTAAAGTTTATTGGTACTTCTTCTAAAAAAGTATTTCAGTCTAAATAAATCAGTTACATAAATATAGAATTTATTTCAAATTGTTTTGGAAATAATACAGCTACAATCTAATGATAGCAAATAGAAAAACACACAGATCTTCAATATTTACCAAGGATATGTCCTTGAACATACACGAATCTTTAAAACTTGTGACCAATCCCATAGATTATCACTTTCCTTATGTAAAAGTTGCATGTGTCACTGCTTGCAGAGAATGACAAACACTACTAATGGGTGGATGATGAGCACTGACTGGGGAGCTCATTTCTAAGTGAATTAATCATACACATTAGCATCAAAGAGTGCACAATTCAAACTCATTTCTTAAGAAAATTAATCGCATGTCAAGGACCTTTTAGGCTTCTTGTAAATGGTAGAAATAATAAATGGCAACACATGCCGAGTCTACTGTAACGTCACAGGCATATAAATTAGCTTACTGTGACTGCTTCTCTCATTTTTTTTCCTGCTTTCTATACCACCTAGTGAAGCTGTGAGGGAAATAAAATCGTGGCTCGCTACTGTGAAAACAAAATCACAGCACCTGTTGAGTGACTATTTAATTCCTGCCTCAGTCCCTGGATATGAAATTCAAAGTTCATTACCCACCTTCAGCTCATCCCAGGCAGTATCATTTCTGTTGCACAGAAGCAAACTGCAGATTGTTGCTTCATTAGGAATAAGATGAAAAAAATGCTTGGAGCCAAATTTTGCAGTGCACAAATCTTTCACACTTCCGTAACTGCTAGGAGATATTGAGCCTAGGGAGCCAACAGGCTGTGTTCCTATTTTTGAAAGTATAGAAAACACAAAATGTATAAGCAAAGGTGGAACAAGCAACCGTTCAAAATTACAGTATTTATTCCTAGCCAATATAAAAGTCCCACAAGCATATCATTTAAAATGTGAAACGTAGGATAAAGAAAACAAGATGCATCTTAACCTGATGGAATAAGTAGCATTCTGTCATTAAAATGATATACAAATAAAGAGAGTTTCTTTTGGTTTACGGATCTCTTTGAACATCTGTTAGGAGTCATTTTGTACTCTTCCCACAAAAAGGCACAGAAAATTTTGCACACATTCTCAGGAAGTCCAGAAAACGTGGAAGGCCATTTGGGGATCAGAGACCCCAATTAAGAATCTAATTTAGAATAAGGATGATGTGAGGAAACAGGCTTTTTTTTTTTAAAAAAAAAAGCTTTTCAATTTAAAACAAATAAAGCTATCCAAATAGTTGCGCGGTTGAATTCCTTTGGGGCTCTATTTAGTGAACAGATAAGGATTATTATTATTTTTTGCCTAGCAACAGTTTGTATATAAATAGCTACCTAAATTATGGCAAAATAAAGTATGTGTCATATTTATTTCACTTTGTTATTCTTTGATATATTAAGTATTTTGCCTTCCTAGCTGCATGGGTAAAATACTAAAGTTTTATAAATCACAAATTAATAAAAATATGAATAAAGAAGATGACTTGAATTTTCCAAATCTCTAAATGCAGTAAAAGTTGTATAAGAAAAGAAACCTACATCAAACTTCTACAAGAAATAATAATGCTAATTTAAAGTCTAAAGATTAAAATAATTTGGAGCCACTCATCCTTTTAGGCCAGTTTCTTCTTCTTTTAAACTAACATTTAAAAGATGTTTTCTTTCAAACTAATGATATTAAAATGTTTAACATCATTCAGCTCAAAAAATTTTTAGAAAATAATCACTGAACAATTTCACTTGTTTGAATATTGTTTCTTTACTTCTGAAGCCTCCAAGAATAAGGAATAAAGATTCATCTAAAATTTAAGAAATAAAAAAGGCTTAAATCTTATAGTATAATTTTACATGGTGGAAACAACAGATTCTGGAGCGGGAAGCCCTAGCTATAATGTTTATCAGCCACTGGACGCTAAACAAGTCATACATGTCATTTAACATTTTTGGCTCCTTCACAAAAGAAAAAAACAGAAATAATAATATTTCGCAAATAAATCAAACCAAATAAAATGTTAAACACGTTCTGTAAGCCCCCAATATGCTTCACAAATGCCAGTCACCTATGAACAGTGAAATCTGCTGCTTAACATGGATCATCGATAAATAGGAATTTTGTTTGAAGGGTTGAAAGGAGGTAATGTTAATCTAGATACACCAGGGAAGACAAATTAGGCCAAAAATATACTCCATCGATTCTCAAAGTTTGCCTGAGCCATGTGTCTGGTAGCTTTTCTCTCCTTTTCCCTTTTGTCTCAAGATGCAGGACTAAAGCTATGGTTATTAATGTCATGTTCTAGACATATATGGGTTAAATAACAATTGTGGGCTAGTGTGGAAACCCGGTCCCCATTTACAATATTGTTTCTATGGCAAAATGTTCCTTGTATTTTTGTTAAAGAGGCAGGGTCTCCTTATGCTGCTCAGGCTGGACTTGAACTCCTGGGCTCAAGCAATCCTCTTGTCTCACCCTCCCAAGGGGCTAGGACTATGGGTGCATAGCACTATGCCCAGCTAAAATGTTCTATATTTTAAAAACTGCCTACATAATCCAAAATACCTAATATTCACACGCTAGAAACTGCCAGATTCATGAAAAGCTAGTAGATATTTAAGGGTATGAGTCTGACCTACAACATCAGTAATGAGTTCCAAAGAATAATTTCCATTATTTCCTAGTAATTTCTACTTTGACAATCATTTGAGTCTTACAAAGTTAGGGCAATAACCCAGATATTATGTATTCAACACTTGACATACATATTGCTCCTTTTTGATGATTTATGACTATAAATAGTAAACTTTAACAATGGTTTCAGTCTAATAACTTAAAAATTGCAACAATGCAGAACTAAATGATCATGTTTCTGATAGATTGTCAAAGCAGTTAAATGGATACTGGAAAGTGGCTCGAACCAAAACTCTGCAGCTTGTCATTTTTCTTTTGCTCCAATAGGTGAATATCAACCTTTTATTTGCTTTTAATTTGCCAAGTTTGTGAAACACAGTGAATTTCTTGCCTATAATAACTCTCTATGTTACTAAACATGTTATAGTGAATTCAACAAACATTTTAGAATACCTGTTGTGGGCAAGGACTGTTGTATGTACCAAACGTTAAAAGATGATCTTGGTTCTCAAGGTCAGCTGGAAATATTTCTGATAAAGTTAAAATACAGACACATGTGCATTCCCCCTACTCCATCAGAAACACCTATTTAGGCAGAAGCGTATAAGTTTGTGGGGAGTTATCATAAAAGTGATGTAAAGGGGTATTCTAGCTGCAAAATCACCTTCTAAATATAACATGATTTAAAAGTTCAGGAGTTTGAGGTCATAAAAATTTTGTAAATTCAAGTAGAAGAATTTTGTGTAAAGGATGAAAGACTTTAGGACTGTGAGGATGTTAGACTTATCAATAACCTATAAAATATTTGGAGGTTAGAAAATGATAAAATCTGTAGTATATTTCAGGGCTAAAAAAACAAACAGAAAATGACCATAATTGCTCCATTTTTAGTAAGTGAACAATACAGGATCTTTTCCAGAAACAACCTTTGCTGCCAGAAATGATACTGACACATGCTGTGAGGTTGGCAGATTCTAAAATTTTTCAAGATGTTAACAGTGACACAAACCAAGAATATCTCTGCTCAAAAAGTGTGTGATTTATTAACCGTAAGGGGCAAAAGCCAAGAGTGATTTTTACCTGTCACTTTACTCAAAGGTTCCATCAGAGCCACTCCAATTCTGTCTACGGCAATAACACGATGCACACTGAGCAACTGTTTCAAAGATGGATGTATAACTTTTTGGCACAGGACAAGATCTACGTGGTCACTGACTAGCTGCCTTCCTAGGTTAAGCAGCTGGTCCAGAACTGCATTTTCAAGAGAAACCCCGCAACTGACCACTACAGTTCCTTCTCCAGTATCAGAAAGGTCTCCCGATAAAGTGGTACAAAAGAGTGCCACCTTTAGGGCACCTGATTTTTTGATAGGCAATAGCTTCATTAACTGAACTTCTGACATCTCAATGAGTATTCCAGGTAATACAGTAGAATCTAGAACTCTTTGACCTTTTAAAGGTACAATTATGCTCTTTCCTAAAATGATATGGTCTTCGGCCTTTTCCGGAATTGTAAGCAAAAAAGCTTTCAGAATCAAGGTACTGATATGATCTATTTCCTTTCTGGTGAGCATACTGGCAGGTTTGCTTGTTAATATGCTGCGCACCAAACAGAGGAGGATCTGAGTACTACTGAAGTCAACTGGGAGTCGACAACCACAGGCCTCAGACTTAAGATAATTGGTGCAGAGACGCAGAAGACGTTTATTTAGTTTAATGACGGTGGTGGGTGTCAAGCCTATTCTCTGAACATTTTCAATCAGGTTGCAGCAAAGAATGGCTGTGAATAAGCCACAATCGCTGAAGCACGAGACATGATTCTGCATGGAAGTCGTCAGGATCTTCAATATGGGATGGGTGACCGAGAGGTGACTGAGCAGGGCGGAGGACTGGGAAGTTGTGCACACGTAACCTCCAAAGCCGTTGTGCACCTGCTTCAGCCTACCCGAAGGGCCATAGCATGACGACACGATTCCTTTCCAGACAGACAGTGTGGCCCTGACTTTCTCACTTGTCAGTGGTTCACTTTTACACAATGATGGCTTCTTAGCTTCTAAACGAGACATCTTACTTCAGGTAGTTACTTGGGAAGACAGCTTTTATTGTGTGAACCGTATTTTTCTTTTCATTGCACTGTCATGTGTTTTAACATTAAAACAAAATATTCTTCAGGAACGAAAGTATGAATATGCAGCAATGTGGCTATAAAATTAAATATTTTGATGTTTATGGAGCTAATCAGCATATAATGATTTAATGACAAATTAGTAATTCTAAATATTTATTTTACTTCATTTTTCAATACTCTTTTGTTTGGCTCCAGACTGAGATTTTACGGACTGTTTTGCAGCCCTCTGTATAAAGTATGTTCCAAGATGGACACCTATTAAAGACACCCCAGCTACAAGAAGCCAGTTCTTTCTGATCCAACTGGTGTTTTTCATTCTCTTCTTTCAATGTCAAGCTCAGATTCAAAGCCGCTGCTTTCTGTAAGAAATAAAAATAGAACATTTTAGAGAAATATTTCCAAACCATTTTGTAGATTGCAGTTTAATACTTTATTCTAATGCTCTGCTCCTTTTTTAGAAAAAAGAACTGGCTACTGGCATAATCCTTCAGAAAATGAGAAAGGCAAACCAATTTAGACTTAAAATTCCTTTATTTTTCACTAAATCCCCTCTACAAGAAAGTGCTTATATTTTCAATGATGTGGAATGCACAATATGGCCAGAAAGCTTACAGTACAGTTACTTGAATACGGCATGCTTCTAGAAGAGAAACGCTACATTATAAAACTCAGAATTTGGTCTCAGTCTTAAAAATATAGTTCCAAATGTTTTTATTCTCTTACATCAAGATTTAATGTTGTGTTTTTATCTATAACTTTGGTTTGCTTGGAAACTTTAGGTTTGAACAGAAGTGCATTTACATCAAATCCTGCTTATAAATAATTATGAAAAGAAGAGAGCTGTTAGCGTTTCTGCTGCAGAAACTCACTAATGTACAGTCTATATTTAGCTGAATAAATCTGCGCAACACACTGCACCAAAGAACAAACCATGTTTTAAATATCTGGCTAAAGTTAGAGCTAATTTTTTATAGTTTTACTCTATCAATCAATGATTTTCAGTTTTGGAAGTCCTAACCAACTAATCTTCAAACGTTAGTTAACGATAATAAATATTAATATAAAAACCAAGAAATGTGCTGGATGACAAAGAGAAAAATAGGATGTGGTTTGCAATTCAATTTCAAAGAGTCTAAATATCATAAAATATTATCATATACCAAGTGGACACACAGAAATACTAATTTCCTTAACAGGGTAGTGTCCTTGTTAAGAAAATACTGGGCCTTGAGGCATAAAATCCTGACACATTAATAATGCATGAAAAGAATAAAAATCTTAGGTCATGGACCTTGTCTGTTAAAGCTTGGTGTTTTGAAGGTGTAACTGTTAGTATTTTCAGGAATGTTAACCATGCTAGCCATTTGGAGAGTATTTAGCATAAATATAACTACTTAGCCTAAAGTATTTCCTAAAGTAGACTATGGCGTAGTATGGTGTTACAGACCAAACCGTGATTTGTAGATGTGCAAAGAAGAGGTGGGCAGAACAAGGGAACGTTATGCAAAGTGTTATTTTGGTTACTGTTCCCAATTTAGTTAAAGGGCCATAACCATAGCAACTGGGCCCAAATAAAGTGAAGGCAATGATAGTTAAGTTTCTTCTTGCAATGATAAAGCTATAGTCAACTTTTTTTTATGGAATGAGGAAGAAAAAAAAAATCTGTTTATCTTATGCCAGAAACAGCCAAGTTACTTAAATATTATTTCGAAGGCTATTTCAGATTCAGCAAAATCTGAGAAATACATTTAAATGAAATCTTATCGAAGTGATTTTTATATGGTAATTTGCACGATATAACTTACACACATACACACAAACCACAATGGAAAGTATGATTAATAAAATGATTTCTCTAATTAGAAATTTTTCTCAATACTTAATAGCGACATACAACTTTTCAAAAGAAGAATGCCATGTTGGCACCTCTGCCAGTCTTATGGTAGTGAGATCAGTAACCACATCTTTTGACTGGTATTTCTATAAAATGAGAAAGGAAGAAATCATTGAAAATGTTGGTAACTCTCAAATTATTTTTAAGATGTCAAAACTTGCTGATTTGTGGTCATAGGTCTACATCTGGACAAAATACAGTATAAAGAAAAGAAAGAAAACAAAACAATGGGACTGGTTTATAGAATATGTTTGCAAGTGTCAGCTCAGCTCCATTAAAACTCTTTATTCCTAAACAGAGTGCTCTGTAACTCCAAGTTACCATTGGATGAGTGGTCTTTACTATTCCAGGATGCAAAGGCCTGGCAGATGGGTCTTTTCTGCAGTGATGGATAACTTAATTAAAATCACAGTAAAATTTCCATGACTGTCTTCTAAATTAAGAGACATACTATAAAATATGATTTAAAGAAATGTAAACAAGCAAAATTATCTCCTAAAAGGAATCAGGTCCTTTGGAAAAACGGCTGATTCTAGGTCGAAGGTAAGAAATACACAAGATGAGCTTACAGTGTTTTCTGCTCAAAAGTAAGGATGTTATCAAAGACTACTTGGGTCATGTCAAAAGGGCACAGGAAAAAACAATGACACAGGAATCAACTTGACAGGAATCCAAGGTGGAACAACTTGAGCATTAAAAAGAATGATGACTGTCTCAGATATCACCTGGGGAATGGTAAAATAAAAAAAAAAAAATAAAAAAAAAGAATGATGACTGTAATAGATTAAGATAATTAATACATGCAAATCCACAAGTTCGCATTGACACCAAAAACAAAAACTCTAAGCTGCTGGAGCACTAACTCATTATTATAAAAACCAATATACAGAATTAGGGAAAGAAAGCATTTATCTTGCTTTCCCTGTATAAATGCATTTGGGGGGGAAATGTATAGTTGATAAGGGAAAGTTGTTCCATCTAATAGAGAAGGAATGCCAGAATTTGAGCAGCAGCATTTGGCAACTTCTAATGAAATAATGGATTAAACTCACACAGTGATTGGTAAGTTAAGCCTATGGACCATATCTAGCACATTGTTTTTTTTTTTTTTTTTTTTTTTAGACAGAGTCTCACTGTGTTGTCTGGGCTAAAGTGCCGTGGCCTCAGCCTAGCGCACAGCAACCTCAAACTCCTGGGCTCAAGCAATCCTCCTGCCTCAGCCTCCCGAGTTGCTGGGACTACAGGCATGCACCACCATGCCGGGCTAATTTTTTCTATATATATATTTTTAGTTGTCCAGATCATTTCTTTCTATTTTTAGTAGAGACGGGATCTTGCTCTTGCTCAGGCTGGTCTCGAACTCCTGAGCTCAAACAATCCGCCTCCCTCGGCCTCCCGGAGAGCTAGGATTACAGGCGTGAGCCACCGTGTCCAGCCCTGTTTTTGTAAATAAAGTTTTATTGGAATACAGACATGCTCATTCATTTATGTACTGTGTATGAGTGCTTTCACGCTACAAAAGCAAGCTTGAAAGAGACCATATGGTCTTTGAAGCCTCAAGTATTTACTATCTGGTCCTTTACAGAAAAAGTTTGCCAATTTCTACATCAGAGCAATGATCATCAGTAGATGCTAATAATTCATTAAGTAAAAGATTAATGGAGAACTTTACAGAGAATTTAATGGAGAGATAATATTATAATTTGCTTGTCAATCTTAGGAACACCGAAAGTGGAT
>CAUYSK010006383.1:0-10141 GCA_963575035.1 Avahi laniger
AGCCTCCCAAGTAGCTGGGACTACAGGCATGCGCCACCATGCCCGGCTAATTTTTTCTATATATTTTTAGCTGTCCAATTAATTTCTTTCTATTTTTGGTAGAGACGGGGTCTCGCTCTTGCTCAGGCTGGTCTCGAACTCGTGAGTTCAAACAATCTACCCGCCTTGGCCTCCCAGAGAGCTAGGATTACAGGCGTGAGCCACCGCGCCCAGCCAAAATGTTATGTTTTTTTCTGTGGAGAAGTCTTGTACATCTTTTTTGAGTTTTAATCCTAGTATTTGATTGTTTTTCCTACTGTTGTACATGGAAAGTTTTAAAAACTAAAATTAATTTTTAAAAACTATCTAGCATCCTTAAATCTTTCTAAAATTATTTTATATATGGTTTAGTAATTCTTGCGATATATCTAGTACTAGAACTATGTATTTTGTCATTTCTCTGTGATAATCTATGGATTTTGGTTTCCAGCAACAGAAACTGATTTTGGCTAACTTTTGCAAAAGAGAATTTACAAAAAGAATATGGGTGATATTAAAAATTTTTGGATTTCTGAAGGATGTGTTTTGAAAACAAGTGGGAACCAAAGCAGCCCTATAGCCCTAGGTAACATGAAATAAAATTTGATAGTGTACTGTCTCTGTGATGACTTACCTACAAGTGTTCTTGCTCATCCTTGCATATTTTCCTTAATTGTAATATTCACAACAGAGAACATTTAATTGTCCAGACATAGACCTCTTCCCTACTCTTCTTAGGCAAAGACAGTGAAAATTTGGTTTTGGGGCTTCTTTAGTGGGAGGCAATCCCTAAGCATTTATTATTATTTTTTACTATACACATATTTTTGCATGTCTATACTCCTGACTTAGGGTGGAAGGAAGTGGGTGATGTTCCCTTTTTGAGGGATTCCAGTAGGAGCTATATTCACTTGAATTCCTGGGTAGGCAATGGAGGGGTGGACTTTATGCTCTTAAGGGGGTGTCAAATTCTAAGATCTGGTAGGCCTAGCAAAAGAATGATCTTACCAAGGCCATACACAATAAGAAATAGAGAGGAGACTATGATTCCTTGGGTGTTTTGGAAAAGGAGATTTGGATTCTGGACAACAAAACCAAAAAGTCATCATTCCTCCTTAGAGGAAGATAATAGATTGACAGTTTGGTGCCCATCAGGCAGTTCTCTCTAAAGTTTAGTAGTAAGTGCTTTGCTAAATGTGAGTAAATACTGTAATAGGATTTCAGTAGGATTTCTGGATCTACCATATTCTTAGCTCAATAAATAGAAACAAATATGCATGAATATATAGATAGATTCAAGTAGAAGATTAGATAATTAGGAAGTCAAGACTTGGTATTATCATTTCGAACTTCTTTTCTGTAGAAAACTATTTTATTGAGTTATCTAAAAGAAATCTACCCTATAACTTAATCTAAGAGTTAAGATAAGATGTACAAAGTTTGCTTTTTTTGCAGAGCAATGGAATTCATTTAGGGTTGATATTTTGCCCCTTTCCTGTTCCCAGGGATGGCTCCAATTTTGACTGTTACCCACAAAATGAGTAATGCTCTGCAGGTGTTTCCAGATGTGTTAGACTTGTGGAGCTTAATTACATTCAGAGTATTGTTTTTACATATGCAAGACTAAATGCCATAATGCCATGGTAGTCTATTGCACTTCATAGGAACTTCAGAAATTTTTAAGGCCAATCGCTATCTAAAAAAGAAACTTGACCTAGATATTGCTGGACTATAACAATTGTCTAGTATCCATTTGAAAGCTTCCTGGGGTGAGCAACAGTACTCTTTGAGATAGCTTTCTTCATTATCAGACAATACTGAAGTCACTTTCTATATCAGTTGTTTAAGAGTTCATGACCTTTACTAACTTATCTTTTTTTACCTGAATGTGATTTTTTTATTCTAAAAATAATATATTTCTTAAAAATATCATGCAGGTAGTAGAGAATTTCATATAATAAAAAATGAAAGCTTGGAATTTTCTTCTAGTACTAAAGTAATTCTTCCTTTGTGCCATTTCAATACGTTTGTCTAAGTTCAGCCTTCTGAAGCAAGAAAATGTGTGTCTGTTCTTTCTTCACATGACAACACTGCAGGTGTTTGAAGGCGGTGATCATATCCTCATTTCAGTGTGTGTGTGTGTGTGTGTGTGTGTGTGTGTGTGAGAGAGAGAGAGAGAGAGAGAGAGACAGTGTGTGTGAGTTTCCCTCTCCAAATAAGCCATATATTTTAAGTTGTTGAAATAATCGTTTTAGGTATAGATAAGACATCCTTAAAGGAGGAAATCGAATCATTAACTGTGTAAACAGTTTGTATGACATTTGTACAATTTGATTTTTTTTTTAGAATAATACTTTATTGTGGAATGCTTGGTCTTTTTTTTTTATTTCAGAGTATTATGAGGGTACAAAAATTATGGTTACACTTTATGTTTTTGCCTCACCCAAGCAAGGGTTAGAGGCATGCCCTTCCCCCTACAATTTGATTTTATTACTGAAATTCAGGACAGTATTGAGCAGACTGACTCTACACTCTGAATGATGTTTTAGCTGTTGCTGAATTTTTACATGAAACCTCAATATGAGTGCCTGTCAATGGAGTATAGGTACAAAAATGGCATTTTTATTTTGGACACTGATTCAATAGAAAGGAACATCATTTGGTCATTAAAATGTTATGCATTTCTATTGCAGTTTCTAAATAATGGAACTGTAAATCACAAGTCCCCTTTTGATAAAATAAAAGCAGAAGAAAGCATCACTTTAATGTGCAACATAATTATACTGAAAGATTTTTTAAAGTGCCCATGTCAGTACATGTATTACCTTCTTAATGAAAAAAGGTGTCATTTCAAAGTCACATGTAAATATTCTAGTTCCCATCCACACAATAACAAGTATTATCAGCTCTTCTCAGTAAGAAAAAAGTTGTTACTGAGACGTCTTGACACTTTAGTAGAATGAAGAACAAAATTGACTTGAGCCCATGATTGTCATTGAGATATATTTCTCAATATTTTTCCTCTGACTTGTATAATTTATAAGAAAGTTATAAGAATATATAACTATTTAGCACTGTGTTTTTCTAAACTGTGATGTAAGTTAGTATTAGTAGATCTATCATTTTCCAAAATTTACTGCTTAATAATCTATAGCTTAGCTGTCCTAAAATTTATCTGTTCCCTTTTTAATAAATATATAGGTCCTTTAATTATTTGTTATTACAAATAATGTTGCAAAGAACTTCTTTGAAAATATGAGTATTTCTATAACAGATCCATGGAACTGGAATTCCTGGGTTCAAAATACATGATTTAAATTTTTGTCATTCATCTCTTACGACATTGTGAAATGTCTACTCATGAGGAGTGTTGTTATGGAGCGCTGGTTTTCCCCCATTCTCTCCAGCACTGGAAAATAACTGCAATCTTTTACTTTTGGAGAAATTGGTAGTCAAAGAAAGACATCTGATTTTATTTGTTATTTATTTATGTATTTATTTTTGTTATTGAAGTTATGTATATGTGACCATTTGAATATCTTTTCCTGGGAATATCCTTTGCTCATTTTCTATTGGGTTATCTTTTATTATTGACTTATTGGAACCATTCTTAAATTAGGGTTGTTATATGTTGTCTATTATATATGATGCAAATATTTTATTTTAGTGTGACATTTGTTCTTTATTTGTTTATTGAACTTTTTTCATAGAAGACTCGTTTTTCTGTTTTAATCTATCAATCTTTTATCTTATATCTCCTGGTTTTCTGTTATGTTTAGGGCAGGCTTTTCTACCCGAAGACTATAAACTACTATTTTCTGTTCCTCCTACTGATAATATTTATATTTTAACTGGATGCTAAAATAGAAAAAAAGCAATGTAATAAGTGCTAATATATATTATGAAGTGCTTACTCTGTGCTAAGTGATTTCCTGAGATCTTTAAATGTACTAATTCATTTAATCTTCAAAACTACCTGGTAAGGTAGATTATCCCCACTTTAGTAGATAAGAACACTGAAGCACAAGGAGATTAAGAAACTACTAGAGATCACTCAACAAGTAGGTGATGAGTCAGGAATCAAACCTCTGCAGTCTGGCTTTTGAGCTTGTTGGCAAACCATAATTTATTACTCACTAATGCAAACAGTTTTACTGAAGAAACCCCGAGGTGTGATATTTGAATATCTCTTTGTTTCCAGCACTATATTGCATCCTGTGGGGAACGTGGTAGAAATTAAGCGCTTCTTCTTCGGAGTAAGTTGAGAACTTGAGAAAATAAAGGAAAGCAAACCAGTAAATCAAGCCATTAGAAAACAAATTATATGCTTTGGAAATGAGATCTTGGTGATAAAATTCACAGATTACATAGCAGGAAGGCTTTGGTTTTGGAAGTCCTTTTTACGTTTCTCTAAAACATCAAAATATGTTGAATAAAAGGGAGGAAGAATGATCACTATATTTATGATTGGAAAAACAACTCTTCTCAAGTAAGAAAAATATAGTAATTGAATATAATACAGCATGGCACCTAGAGATTTATCTGAAACAATCACTTTATTTTACCAAAGAAGAAAATGAGATTCATAGGGGAACATGATACGCATATGTCACTTGGTAGGGATTCTGAGACTTAATTAGTATACTTTCCACTACCCCATTTTTTCTGCTGTATATCCTTTATAATATGGTCTTGATTGAAATAATTTTTAAACTAGTAATTATGCAATGACCCTAACTTGACATTTTATGTTTATACTGATATTAAATTGGGCACATTAAAGAAGCGCATAGCTTCGGGTTGGGCTAGGAGTGGAATCTTGCCCTTGTTAAGTCCTTCCTCTATAGCTTTGGTAGAAATTTCCAACTCAGTTTCATCTTCTATATTTAGATACTTTAATAGCATTCAAGGTTACCCTAAAAAATATAGCTGGCAGTATTTCTTTCTCTTCACATGTCATTTTTTTACTATACCATGAAATAGAAAAAGCAAATAAAACAGACGAAATCTAGAACTTCTAATTAAAGAATATTTATATGTTAAAATAGGATCTTAACTATCATATTAGACATAATTATTCTTTAACTCTCATGTTTTATTTTATTTTGATGATACCAGAGGAGAGCATTTATTTAAAAATGTACTATGTATAAAATAAATTCTCTGCTCAAAAATATATATAGAAGTTATCTTTTTCTCCTTAAATTTTAGCTAAATTACAGAATGGTGACCAGTATATGTAGTAGTCTTATGCACATCTTCTGAAGGATATGTCCAATTTTGTTGATTCCTTTAGCGGAGTCCCCTGTGGACTTAAGTTTAATATTCTTTGTTCCCTTTTGTCAGGGAATTGGCTTTAGAAGGGGAGTCCTCTGCCATGAAGCAGTGGTGTTAACTGACTGCTGTGCGATCTGAAATACTCTTGTAATACTCTTCAGTTGTTTGGTCTTTTGTGTTGAGAGCCATTGTAGTTATTTTATGGAATTATCTGTAATTAATCTTGGGTTAATCTTAATCAAGAAAAAAAGAATGCTTTATTCATTCATTTAAATACTTATTGCACTCTTTTTCTATGCCAAGGGTTTGGTAATGATGGAGGAAAGGGGAGAAAAGGAGAAAAAGGTAGACTGGTGAAGAAAGCCAAAGTCTTAAATCCGGAGCATGGTCTCTGGAGTTAGATTGCTTGAGCTCCACCACTTCACCAGTCGTGTTCCCCTTGTCAAATTATTTAACCTCTTTGTTTCATAGTTTCCTTGTCTTTGAAAGGGTAGCAGAATGGTGTTATAGAGGAAGAGATACAGTTTAATTCATGTAATGTAAGTGTTAACTATATTTATATCTTTGTTTTGAAGATTTTTTTTGCTTCAAATAGCTTTCCTTGAAGGCATTTTTTTCCTTTAAAATTGAGTTTTGAGAAAAATGACATGACATCTTACAAGGAGAGTAGTCTACAAACATTATATCCTACAATTTCATACCATGTTAAAGTTTTCAAAATATTATTTTAAACATGAAATCATTTGGGTCATATCTTACGGCAATCTTAAGTCATAGGCATGATGACCATTAATTAGACTAAGCCTCTTTTCCACACTGCACTAACTGCAAATATCTGAAACAAAAATGGAATATGGATCATATAAATGGAATTACACTGTTTATTTCATTTGATTCTATTTATATCTCCTGGGAACCTGATAGAGAGTAGAGAAAATGGGGATCTAAGAATATGCTAACAGATCTATAGATAAGATTAATTATTCTTTTATAATTATCAACTTATAATGCTTAGTCTTTACATATTTATTTTGCCATGAAAGCAGAAACAGTTCAAAGAAATATAAGGACAGAGACTGCATCAGTCATTCTTAACTCATACATAGCAAACTGCTTAGATTTTTAGGATCTTGATATATTTTTGGTAAAACAGGTAAAAAATTAGAGTTGAGTGAAAAGCAGTAAAAAAAAAAACTTTTGAAAAAAATTAGACCCTTTTAAGCTGTAGTCAAATTCTGAACATTATGAAAGATTCAGAATAATTTAGAGAGTAAATTAGAAGGATATATACTACTCAAGTATGAGGAGCAAAGCCTGTATGGAAAAACACTGTATGTAGTTTATGTTTATTTAGGGTTCAGTACATGTGTGTATGTTTGTGCAATTGTATTCTAAGTTTAGATAGTAATCATTTTGCAAATTTCAATGATAATTCTCAGATTTTATATTTAGCTATTCTATAAAACATAATGATTTTGTATACTTTTTGTTAATTTTCTTTAATGATTATTCTTAACACTTTCAGTAACTTTATTCATTTATTAAACATTTTAAGTAACTGCACTACACCATATGGAAGATGACTAAGTCACATTCTTATTTTGATATTGATGTTGTCAAATGGAAAAGTATTCTAATTTGAATTTCTTAATTGATCATGCTGTTTTCTTCGATTGCAAACCAAATAATTTTCACAAAGACATGGATGTTAATTCATCCTATTTATCTTATTCTATTTATGCAGAAGTCACATTCTGACAATCCTAGCTGTCAAAACAAAGATAAACTCAGGAATAAATAAGAAAAATTTCTTAATGGAAAACATTGCAAATTTCATATATGATTAAAATGGTATTAGAACCACCCATATGACAGGGAATATTTTTAAATTATGCATAGTATTATGTTAGCTAATTTAGTAATTTGGAGATCACAAAATATTAGCAGGATGGATTAGAATTACTAAAACCTAAAACACTGTATCATAGTTCCTAATGAGGCGGAAGACACCAGAAACAACATGCTCAGTTATAAAGCAAATGTCTTATCAATCTCATGAACTCGTGAAAAAATGACCTTATCACTTCATACTTTAGTAATCAATATTTCTAATGCCTATCTTGCCAAGAGAAAAATAAATTATATTGTGATGTTCTCTGTTTTCAAAGTCGGAGGAAAACATATGTGTTTTGATAAATCTGTCCTCAACAATAATTGTAATTTTTAAAATAATTCTTTGTTGAATAAAGGGGTAAACTTTAATTATCTGGAAACAGAATTTCTATCATAACTATTGGTTACTGAATTCTTCTTAGCTGACTCTAATGGTCATAAGGTTTTCTATTTGAATTTTTTTATTTTTTTATTTCAGCATATTACAAGGGTATAAATGTTTACATATATTGCCTTTGCCCCACCCAAGTCAGAGCTTCAAGTGTGTTCATCCCCCAGATGGTGCTCACCACACCCATTAGGTGTGAATATGCCCATCCCCATCTCCCCCCGCCCACCTGCCCAACACCCGATGAATGTTACTACTAAAGATACACGTAAGTGTTGATCAGTTAATACCAATTTGATGGTGAGTACATGTGGTGCTCGTTTTTCCATTCTTGTGATACTTCACTTAGTAGAATGGGCTCCAGCTCTATCGAAGATAATGCAAGAGGTGCTAGATCACCATTGTTTTTTGTGGCTAAGTAGAACTCCATGGTATACATATCCCACATTTTATTAATCAACTCATATATTGATGGGCACTTGGGTTGTTTCCACGTCTTTGCAATTGTGAATTGTGCTGCTATAAACATTCTAGTGCAGATGTCTTTTTTATCGAATGTCTTTTTTTCCTTTGTGTAGATGCTCATTAATAGGATTGCTGGATCAAATGGTAGTTCTACTTTTAGCTCTTTGAGGTATCTCCATATTACTTTTCATAGAAGTTGTACTGTTGTACTAGTTTGCAGTCCCACCAGCAGTGTATGAGTGTTCCAATCTCTCCGCATCCACACCAATATTTATTGTTTTGGGACTTTCTGATAAAGGCCATTTTCACTGGAGTTAAATGACATCTCATTGTGGTTTTGATTTCCATTCCCTGATGATTAGAGATGTTGAACATTTTTTCATGGTTTTTGGCCACTCGTCTGTCTTCTTTTGAAAAGTTTCTGTTCATGTCTTTGCCTGTTGCTCCATGAATTAATACAAACGTATTTGCAGACAGGATTTGTCTTAGGAGTTTTGCAGAGCTTTGCCCTGAAGGAATATGTGAACGTGTTGGTTTGCATTTCAAATGCTGTTACACTCGAAAGGGCGTCTCTGAAAGACAATAGCGGCTGTATCCCACGAGGTGCTGTGTTTCTCAGACCTAAAGGTTTGGATTTGCTTTGTAAAGCAAAACAATCTGTTAAAAACTACAGGATGAGAGCTGACATGCAGTGCCCCCTGGAACAGACAGCCACAGACAGCTGCCCGAATGGCTAAAACCAAGCTCCTGCTTAACACTCCAGACTACCTGTCTCCATTCACAATAACCTGATAAATATGGAGCCAGCATGTCTCTGTTTAACCCCTCTGTTAAGTGATAAATTTACCTTAGAACTTATAAGTTAATCTTTGAAAGATTTTGTAACCATTTGTTCACATAGATAGAATTAGTTAAAGGATCTGTAGAAGCCTTTTGAAAATCTGTTAAACTAAGAGGAACTACCTGCTGTTATGTAAATCTGTTACCCCTGGCAACTAATCACTGTTCCCTATAAGTTACATGTAAGACCTCATTTGAGGCTTTTTGAGATTCACAGAGAAAATCTAGGCCCCCTGAAATCCTGCTTTGCCTATAATCTTTATAAACTTATAAAACTATAACTTTGTCTCTGTGTATTCTTTTATTTCCAATTATTTTCCATTTTTCTCTGTTATTTTCTTATCCCTTGCAACTCTACCAAAGGGACCCGGTTTTTTGTGGGAGCATTGGTCACGTTCCCAGCATTTGCCAACTTTTTAATGGGGTTGTTTGATTTTTTTCTTGTTGATTTTCCTGAGTTTTATATATATTCTAGTTATCAGCCCTTTATCAGATGTGCAGCATGAGAATATTTTCTCCCATTCTGTAAGTTGTCTGCTCTCGTGATAGTTTCCTTGGCTGTGCAGAAGCTTTTTAATTTGATCAGGTCCCATTAATTTATTTTTATTGTTGCTATGATTGCCTTTGGGTCTTCTTCATAATTTCTTTGCCTAGGCCAATGTCTGTAAGAGTTTTTCCAGTATTTTCTTCTAGAATTCTTATAGTTTCGTGCCTTAGATTTAAGTCTGTTATCCACCATGAGTTGATTTTTGTCAGAGGTGAGAGCTGTTTCAATCTTCTACATGTGGCTATTCAATTTTCCCAGCATCTTTTATTGAATAAGGATGCTTTTCCCCAATATATGTTTTTGTCTGCTTTGTCAAAGATTAGACAGCTGTATGAGGATGTTTTTATATCTGGGTCCTCAGTTCTGTTCCTTTGACCTATATCTCTGTTCTTGTGCCAGTACCATTCTGTTTTGGTTATAGCCACGTAGTATAGCTTGAAGTCTGTTAAATTGATGCCTCCTAATTTGTTCTTTTTGCTTAAGATTTCTTTTGCTATATGGGGTTTTCTCTGGTTCCATATGAAGCATAGAATTTTATTTTCTAGATTTGAAAAAAATGACATTGGTATTTTAATAGGGATTGCATTGAATCTGTAGATCACTTTGGATAATACAGATATTTTAACAATGCTGATTCTGTCGACCCATGAGCATGAGATGGTTTTCCACCTGTTTATGTCCTCTGCTATTTCCTTCCTCAGTGTTTCATAGTT
>CAUYSK010006386.1:0-88473 GCA_963575035.1 Avahi laniger
CCTAGCTCACAGCAACCTCAGACTCCTGGGCTCAAGTGATCCTCCTGCCTCAGCCTCTGGAGTAGCTGGGACTATAGTCATGTGCCACCATGCCCGGCTAGTTTTTTCTATATATTTTTAGTTGTCCAACTAACTTCTTTCTATTTTTAGTAGAGATGGGGCCTCACTCTTACTCAGGCTGGTCTCGAACTCCTGAGTTCAAACGATCCTGCAGCCTCAGCCTGCCAGAGTGCTAGGATTACAAGTGTGAGCCACGGTGCCCGGCAGAGAGTTTTTATTTTTATTATTTATTTAATTTGTAAAAATGTGGAAAGCTTTATGAATTTGCGTGCCATTCCTGCACAGGGGCCATGCTAATCCTCTCTGTATCGTTCCTATTTTGGTATATATGCTGCTGGAATGAACACAGTTCAGGAGTGTTCATAGAACTCAATCTCCAACCCCTCCTATCCCCTCCCTAGGTCAGTGGGTGGAGCTGAAAGATCCAACCTTCTAATCTCTTGCTCTGTCTGGTGACCAGCCCCATCCTGAGGCTATTTAAGGACCCCACCCTGAATCTCCTCCTTAGAGTAAACTCTAGTACGATGTTACCTCTTACCTCTGCAAAGAGGCTGGTTATGAATAACAAAAGCTTCTATCAAACAGGAAATTCCAAGGGTTTAGGAGCTCTGCTCCAGGAACTGGGGACAAAGACCAAATATATTTTTCATTATACAACAATTATTGTTGGGTTTTAAGAGTTCTTTGTATATTTTGGATAAGAGTCCTTTATCAGATATGTCTTTTGTAAATATTTTCCCCCAGTCTGTGGTTTGTCTTCTCATTCCCTTGATAATGTCTTTCATAGAGCAGAATTTGTTAATTATTTTGAAGTCCATCTGATCAATTATTTCTCTTATGGATCTTGCTTTGGTGTTGTAGCTAAACAAGTCATCCAAGATCATCTAGATTTTCTCTTATGTTGTCATCTAGGAGTTGTACAATTTTGTGTTTTACATTTAGGTATATGATCCATTTTGAGCTAATTTTTGTGAGAGGTGTAAGGTCTGTGTCTAGATTCACTTTTTAGCCTGTGGATGCCCAGTTGTTCTAGCACCATTTTTTGAAAAAACTATCTTTTCTCCATTGGATTGCCTTTGCTCCTTTGTCAAAGATAAGATATATTTTTTGGCTGGGCATGTGGGTCGCACCTGTAATTCTAGCACTCTAGGAGGCCGAGGCGGGTGGATTGTTTGAGCTCAGGAGTTTGAGACTAGCCTGAGCAAGAGCAAGACCCCGTCTCTACTAAAATTAGAAAGAAATTAATCAGACAACTAAAAATATATAGAAAAAATTAGCCGGGCATGGTGGCGCATGCCTGTAGTCCCAGCTGCTCGGGAGGTTGAGGCAGGAGGATCGCTTGAGCCCAGGAGTCTGAGGTTGCTGTGAGCTAGGCTGATGCCACGACACTCACTCTAGCCTGGGCAACAGAGTGAGACTTTTGTCTCAAAAAAAAAAAAGAAAAAAAAGAAGCTCTACAGCCCAGCAGGGGAGCCAAGAGTAACCAACAAACATAAAGCACAGGACAACTCTAGAAAGGGATCAAGAACAGCTAATGAGTGAGCGCTGGCGTGGTCAGGCACAGCCCTATGGACAGTGTGGGTTTGACCTGAGCCATAAAGAATAAATGGTGTTTCAGGAGGCAGCAAGAAGGAGGGTGGGGTTCCAGGTAAAATAAAACAGACAAAATCATTACTGTAGGAACCATTCTTTACGTACAAAGAGCTCTTCGAATAAAACGAATAAAAGACCAAGAACCCAGTAGAAAAAGGAGCAAAGAATATATGCGGATATCATTAACCAAGAAAACACAAGTGCAAATGGATCTTTATTATGCCTGTGAAGAGAAATACTCAATACATTCCATTTTCAACCAGGTGCAGTGGCCCACACCTGTAATCCTAGCACTTTGGGAGGCCAAGGTGGGAAGATCGCTTGAGGCTGGAAGTTTGAAACCGGCCTGAGCAACATAGTGAGACCCCCATCTCTACAAAAAATAGAAAAATTAGCCTTAGCTGGGAAGGGTGCACACCTGTACTCCCAGCTATTCGGGAGGCTATGGCAGAAGGATCGCTTGAGCCCAGGAGTTCAAGGTTGCAATGAGCTGTGATGACGCCACTGCACTCTAGCCTAGGTAACAGAATGAGATCCTGTCTCAAAAAAATTTTTTTTCCATTTTCATCTCTCACATTAGCAAAGATCAAAAAAGTCTGACAATAATATGCGCAGCAGGCAGAATGCTAAGACGGGCCCCTAAATTCCCACTGCCTGGTATAAACACACTTCTCCTAGTCATTCACTCAAAAACTAATCTAGGTGGTACTGCAAAGGAATTTTGCAGAGGTGACTAAGTTCCCAAATCGGGTGACCTTAAGATTATCCAAGTGGGCCTGGTCTAATCATATGGGCCCTTTAAATGTGGGCCTAGAGCTCGGAGACAGGGAAACCAGAGATCCAAAACCCAAGAAGGATTCATTGCGCTGTTGTTCGCTCGAAGATGGAGGGGACCGCGTGGCAAGGAATGTGGCAGCCTGTGGGAGCTGAGAGCAGGTTCCTGCTGACAGGCAGCAAGGAGAGACAGACCTCAGTCCCCCAACCATAAGGAACTGAATTCTGCCTACCACAAAAACAAGCTTGGGAGTGAATATTTCCCCGGAGCCTCCAGACAAGACCTGAGGCTGGCAACACCTTGATTTTAACCTTGTGATACACTGAGCTGAGGACGCAGCCATGCCATGCCAGACTTCTGAGCTACAGAACAGTGAGCTAATAAATGGGCGTTGTTTTAAGCCACTGAGTTTGTGGTAATTTGTTACGCAGCAACAGAAATCTAATTTGCTGTGCTTAAAAGGGTGTTGGGAAACTTGCACACTCATTTATTGCTGGTCAGCATGTAAATAGGTTTAACCTCTCTAGGGGGCAAATTGGCAATATCTATGAAAATTAAAGTTGCTCATCCCTTTGACCTGGCAACTCCACCTTTAAGGATTCATCCTACAGATATACTCACAGTGTGCAAGATGGTCTGTAAACAAAGATATACATTGCAGCTTTGTTTCTAATATTAGTAACAAAAGACTATATGCAACCTAAACAGCTATCAGTAGTAGGCTAGCCAAATACATGATAGTGTGGCTCCCATAACGAAACCACTCCAGATACTGACTCGGAAAGATCTCCAGGAATTATTTTTAGGTAAAACTGTAAGGTTTAGGATAGGGTATAGAATGCTACTATTTATATGGAGCAAAAAAGAAAAATATAATCAGCTATGTTGGCAAATGCATAGGAGATCTGTGGAAGATGAACAAGAAACTGGTCCTAAGGGTTGTCTTTGGGGAGGGGACCTGGTCTAGGAGGGAGACTGTTTCCAGGTTACCTTCGTTCTCTTCTGAGAGCAAAGAAGGTGTATGTCTTACCTGTTCAGAACAATAAACGAAACAGAACAAGACGAGCTCTGCTCTTGTGGGTACTTGAATCAGAGAACGAAGCTACATTTCTTTAAAGGAAGGAAGGACAGGGAAAGACGGGAGGGAGAGAGAAGCGGGGAAGGGAGGGAGTAGAGGAAGATACTGCCACTTCCCCTCTGTTCAACTGAATCCTTTTCTATTGGTATCAACCCTGTGGCTCATTTTCAGGCAAATGTCCACTTGCAAACAGGCACAGAGACATCCCCTATGAGAAAGACGCCCACCGCCTCCTGTGTGTCTAAGTGATGGACTTAGTGACAGATGCTCTATGCATGTTCTCTGTCACCTCGTTAGGGTGGAAATGAAGTTTTGTTTTTATGTTTGCTGAAAGATTCTTAAACTTTTGCTAAAAAGTTGGCATTTCTATATTAGGTGGTATCTTTCTTCCAGCAGGTACCAGTGGGGGAAGAAGGTTGGGCAGGGTGTTTGCACGCGGTGAACTGAGTTTGAAATTGAGAAAGGGCTCGGGTCAAGGAGGGAATACGGCATGGCCTCCAGACCCCGCTGCGCAGAAGATCCCACCCTGCCCACCCTGCCACTCATACGTGCCGGAGGAAGGCCCCTGCCGACCCGGCGTCCGGCCATGCTGAACTGTTTGCAGTTCCCTGGTTTCTGACACTCACGTGCCTTTCCCCTCGCGGGTCCCTCTGCCCAGAACCCAACCCTTCTCCCTCTTCTGTCCCTGACCAACTCAGCCTTCGCCTCCCACTTGGTTCAAGGTTTTTCCGTCTGGTAAAACTTTCATGATCCATCCGGTCTGGGCTGGGGGCCGCTCCTCTGTGCTCCCAGAGCCCCCGTTCACATCTCTCTTGTCCTAGTTTACGTTCCTCCAAAAGCAAACGCTGACGCGAGGACTTTGGGCGCAAGTGGTTTATTTGGGATGTGACCCCAGGAATCACAAGTGAGAGAGCAGGGAAGGAGAGACGGGCAGGGAGGAGAGCCAATGAAGGGTGACTTTAGGAGCGGGCTGCCACCGTGGGCGACTGGTGCGCAACCTTGGTGGGACTCATTGGAGAGACTGGAGCGCGCCTCAAAATTGTCCCACTGGAACTACTATACTGTACGCTTAATTATGGTTAAGATGGGCAGTTTTATGTTAAGTGTTTTTTTACCACAATTAAAACACTGTCCCACTGGAGAACAGAGAGGCTGGGGCGTTTCTCCACCAACTCTCATCTCTGATTGCTAGCTCCCTCTCCACCCTCCTGCAATTCGGGGTCGCCCCTCCAGTGGTGCGCTCAAGAGAAGCTGAGAGAGACAGGCATTTGAGGTAGGGGCTATGTGGCAGGCCACAGACAATACTTTCATACCAAATTGTGGTTTTTTTTTTTTTATTCTTCCTCCCTATCCCATAGACTGTATCCCCAGCTTCAGGCAGTATACTGGTACACAGTTAGTGCTCAGAAACTTTACTGAATGGATGGATGGGTGGATGAATGAATAACTGAATGAACAAGCTTGGAGTTTGTGAATACTGAGGGAGCAGATAGATTTGGGGGGGTACTAAGATCAAATTACAGCAGCGTGAATGCCAGAATGGGTTGTCTACTTTAAGAATTTGAGGGAACAACTTTCATACACAAAAACTGGCAGAAAACACAGGAGTTTCAGATCGTGAAAATCTCAAAACAACTTGGTAAATGAGATTGTTCCATATCCACCTCGTGTCACAGAATAAATATATCACATTGAAAAACCTATAATGCTGGTAGCATCTGAGAGCCCCAGGAGGTGACTTCCCCAATGTCCCCTTCTCAACCAGGGGCTATCCTCAATCCATCCCCGAACTGCCGTCCAAGTCCAAATAGAGGGGCTGTTTCTTTTCAGCTGCCTTTTTAAGCCTGAGTGCTATTGAAAGTAACAACCAGGGCAAAACTAAAATTACCCCAGACAGGAAGAACAAGTAGCAGCAAGCCCTGTGGCAATCAGGTGTTGTGTGCACAGTGATTGCCGTCCTCGATTAATTGCCCGACACACCCTCCCAGCCCAGTTCATGTTTCTGGACGGGGCAGGCCTGGCCACGCAAGTGACCTGCCCACCGCCCTTGGGTCAGTAGGTGTGCCCGTCTGAGCACTCCCACGGTCTCTGCCATGCTGGCACCTGGATTGGATCACTCCGCCCAGGTTGCCATGAAGTGGAAGAGAATTGAGTCGCTCCCATGCCCTCCGGCCTGGAGCCAGGACCTGGGCTTCTTGCTGACAGGGACAGCTCCCCGAGGCCACTGAAGGCCCTGACTCACCTGTTCTACCTACAGTAGGTGTGTGGCTTCAGTGGAGACACTACTAGTAAGTAGTGGCCCCCAGTAAGTGGTGGCCCCCAGAACGGGGACCTGCTTTCCCAGCAGCCTGGGATCCAACAGAACTGCTCTGGGGCCCACAGAAGAGAGCATGGTTAAGCCCTGGGAGGTTCAGCTCGCCCAGCCTGAAATGTAAGGAGAGCACAGCACTCAGAGACATGCAATGGACACAGCCCTTTCGACAGAGATTAGCGTATGGAACCGAACATCCCTGAAGCTCTTGTCTCCCCGGGCATCTTAGACACAGCACTTTTCCAGTTTTCCTGATACTCTTCCCGTCTTCCCAGCACCTCCTTGTCTTGTGTCCTCTCCTTGGCTTGGGGTGCTCCCAGGCTTCTGTCCTAGTCTTCCCTAATTATGGGCCTCCCCACCCTGCTCATTAGTGAGCTCATCAAGTTTGGCTTCAAGGATCATTCCTTGAGAGCTCGAACTGCAGTTCACCCTTGCACCGTTCTCTTTATATTTGCCAGGGCAGAACTTTCTAGAAGCTCAGTAGATATTGACTCCTCCATTTCTACCTACCAGATTCCCTCTCCTCTGCCTAAATCCAGCAAAAACAGAACTTTCTGTCCCGTCCATGCAGCACCAGGGGGGCAACCCTGGACAGCTATGCTCCTGCCCTCCTCTAGCTCTCTGGGCTGCGTCTCCAAGACATTTCATGTGGCCCCCAGGTGCATGCCGGGGGAAGGGACATGTGGGACACAGTCTCTTCTCAGGTTCCCAAATATGCATCTGGCCAAAGACCTCTGGCTTCTGGTTTCCCTTTCAACTTACCCAACTCTCCACCCTTTGTCTGGCTATAAGCCCAGAAAAGTGACCTTGAGACCCACTGCCACATCTCTCTTGGCCCTGCCTCCATGTTTCTGCCCACAATTCCTGGGAACCAGAAGGGATGACCTTTGTGCTTTCGTTTCCTCCAGGTCACATCCTTCTACTCGAAGGCAACAAGCCTCATGCCTGAGTGATGCTGGCAGAGGTGTGTCTTCTCTCTCTCATGGAAGAGATATCTTTAGGATTGGTTTGTTTTTTTTTTTTTTTTTCCGAGACAGAATCTCACTGTGTTGCCCAAGCTAGAGTGCCGTGGCGTCAGCCTAGCTCACAGCAACCTCAAACTCCTGGGCTCAAGCGATCCTCCTGCCTCAGCCTCCCGAGTAGCTGGGACTACAGGCACACCACCATGCCTGGCTAATTTTTTCTATTTTTATTTGCTTGGCTAATTTTTTTCCTATTTTTAGTACAGACCACCTCTTGCTCAGGTGGTTCTGGAACTGTGGACCTCAAGCGATCCTCCCGCCTCAGCCTCCCAGAGTGCTAGGATTACAGGCATGCGCCACCATATCTGGCTAATTTTTTCTATATATATTTTTAGTTGTCCAATTAATTTCTTTCTATTTTTAGTAGAGACGGGGTCTCGCTCTTGCTCAGGCTGGTCTCAAACTCCTGAGCTCAAACGATCCACCTGCCTCGGCCTCCCAGAGTGCTAGGATTACAGGCTTGAGCCACCGCGCCCGGCCAAGGATTGGTTTTTAATTTGCTCAAGAGGTTTGGAAAAACCTTCCCTGCTCCCGAGCAGATAGCTACAGGCTGTTCGGAGAGAAAGCTGTCTGCATAGAAATACAAGAGAGAAAAAGCACGTGCATATTCTCCATAGTATTCCCTCTGTTCCACGTGGATTTCCTCAGTGACTGTCAGGACAGTCAGGAGGTAGTTACTATTGTTATTTGAATTTTACAGTTGGGAAGATTAAAGCACAAAGAGGTCACGTGACTTTCCCCATGTCCCATGGCCAAGAACGGTAGGGCTGGGATTTAAACCCGGGTCCTGGGCTTGCCCCGGAAGTAGACATGTTTTCTCCTTTTGTGCTCCTGGCCATGTAATCTTGCGTCAATTTCCTCTTTAGACTTGTAAATTGGATCTTCCTCCTCCAGTCCCCCGTCAGGCCCTCAGCCCTGCTCCTCATCGTTTCATTCCTGGATTCCTTCCCCAGCTCCTCAATTGCCAGTCCTTGCTTACAGAAATGCCAGGCTATTCCTTCTTAAATTCTGCTGTCTCCATGTCACTGCAACAGCCTTTCGCTCCACATCTCCGCACTGCTGAGATGTGTCCCGGCTTTTAGAGATGACCCGAGCCCATCTCTCCAACCAACTCCCCCAATCTCACCTTTCAGGTCAGCACAAGCTGCCCCCAAACCACTCCCAGCACACGTCATGGTCGCTCCCACCTCGAAGCCCATTCTCCTGCCTGGAATGTGTCCCTCCTGTCTGTAAATCCTCTCCATCCCCCAAGGCTCAGCTCAGCTCCCCCACCCCTCCCAGGGCACCTGGATCCACACTGTCCTCTCTGTCCTGGACTTCTTTTGTACTCACCTCCAGAGCCTCATGGGTTGGCCTGAGTTGTTCCCTCACAGACTCCTGCGTTTCCTCAGTGTGACTGTGAGCTCTTCAGGAACCCAGGCAATGGCATGTGCTTCCTCGTCAACCCCTGCCCGCCCTAACATTTAGGGACTTTACTGAAAACGCAGATGCCCAGGTCCCATCTCAGACTCACTAAACCAGAATTTCTGGGGATGGGCCCAGGCATATGTATTTTTTTGGTAACAGCTTAACCGTGACATACTTCACTTACCATAAAATCCATCCTTTTAAAATACTGTATACAACTCAGTGGTTTTTAGTATATTCGCAGAGTTTTGCAATCACTGTCTAATTTTAGAACATTTTCATTACCCAAAAAAGGAAATCCCACACCCATTAGCAGTCATTTCCCATGCCCCCCACCACCACTCATGGCAACCACTAGTCTACTTTCTGTCCATATGGATTCCCCGGTTCTGGACATTTAATATAAATGGAATCAGATGCAATATGTGGCCTTTTGTGTCTAAAAACTTAGCATAACATTTTCAAGTTTCGTCCTTCTTGTAACATGTGTCAGTACTTCATTTCTTTTAGTGGCCAAATAATATTCCACCGTATGGATGTACCAAAGATTGTTTATCCATTCATCAGATGATGGACATGTGAGTTGTTTTCCACTTTGCGGCTTGTGCTAGTCCATTTCGCATTGCTATAAAGGAAATACCCTAGGCTGGGTGATTTATAAAGAAAAGAGGTTTATGTGGCTCGCAGTTCTGCAGACTGTACAACCAGCATCACACCAGCATCTGCTTCTGGTGAGGGCTTCTGGGAGCTTCCAATCAAGGCAGAAGGTGAGGGGGGAGCAGGCATGTCACATGGCGAGAGCAGGAGCAAGAGAGGGAGGAGGTACCAGGCTCCTTTAAAACAATCAGCTCTCCAGTGAACTAATAAAGCCAGAACTTACTCATTATGGCGGGGAGGGCACCAAGCCTTTTATGAGGGATCCACCCCCAGGACCCAAACACCTCCCACCACACCCCACATTCAGCACTGGGGATCAAATTTCAACAGAGACTTGGAGGGGCCAAACATCCAAACCATGTCAGGGCTATCACGAATAATGCTGCCATGAACACTCGCATAGAAGTTTTTGTGTCTACCTGTGTTCTCGTTCTCTTGGGTATAGCTGGAAACGGAATTGCAGGGGCAAATGGTGACTCTGTTTAACCTTTTGAGGAACCACCAAACTGTTTTCCAAAGTGGCTGCGACATTTAACAATCTCTCCAGCAATGAGTGAGGGTCCCAGTTGTTCCACATCCTTGGCGTGTGTATTCTGACCATGCTGCACAGGTGCGAGCAAGTTTGAGCACCCCTGTGCTGGGCTCGGAAGCCCTACCGTCCTCAGAATTACCTGGGACTGCCCTGAGGAGTTGGGTGGCCCCGGATTGGATCAGCTTCCCCAGAGAGCCCCAGGATGAGGATGGTGGAAATGGGGTGCTTATGGGGTGAGCATTGTGGAGGAATTTATCGGGGCATTCCTGGTGCTAAAAGCAAAGGCCCAAGAAACCGAGTGATGAGAGACATTTAGGAGGAAGTAGCTGGGGTGGGGGCAGGGACTGAGATCAAGCCAGGTCCTGACTCAGCCTTTGAGCTGCTATTTGACTGTGCTTGCGTCATTTAGTCTCCCTAGCACAGCTCTGATCTGTAAAAAAAAAAAAAAAAAAAAAAAGATTGTATCCTCTCTGAACCCCACCCCCAGAAGGATGCTGTAAGGTTAAAATGAGCTAGCTGACAGCATCTGGTGCCAGTTCTGGGCAACTCTTATGTATTCCTGTGGTGTCCTCTCTGTCTTGTCCTCAGAGGAAGTGGGAGGCGTGGTTCATGGGACAGACGATGCCACAATTTTCTGGACTGATCCAGCACTTCTGATTCTTTCCAAAAGCAACACCCCCAGGCTGTAAGGGACTAAAATAAACAGGAAGTTTCCATTTCACCCAGATCTCAGGCTTGTGACTTTTGCTGTCGGGTTCCTTATCTCTCCAGAGGGAAGCTCTCAGGCTGAGGCGTGGCTACATTTGTACCTACGGGGAAGCTTCATCTGGCTTTTGCCTGAATAGCTTCCTGTCTAGGAGTGGTTCCCCGCCCCCACCCCGCTTTTACAACATGGACATGTGCTGAAATCAAAGGGTTAAAAGTCATATCAAAGCCCAACATCCAGGACCTTGTTGCAAATCGAGACTAAGCTATCCATGTGAGCAGAGGCTGACCGGGGAGGGGGAGGAAGGCTTTTTCTGAACAGAGTGAAACTGTGAGCGTTCTGTGTCATCAGCCTGTAAAAAGGGCGAAGCTTGTTTTTTCGCCCTGCCCCACACGTGCTCCCTTTGGGGTAGGTCAGAGTAGAAACCCAGCTTTTCTTTGTCCTTGAGCTTGGCACCAAGACCCAGGGAGGATTGAGCTAGGGCCACTGTGTGTGCCTGCCCTGATGTCAGGCAAAAAAAGCAGAAGAGAGAGAGAGGGTGACTGCTGTACACAGGAATTTGGGTTTTGTTTCCTTTTTGCTACGTACCGAACAGCAAATCCCCGAAATGGGTGTACGTGGAGATAGTCATTGAGAGTAAATAGCTGTCCCCTCCCACAGCCATCGCGTCTCGGCAGCGGCCGGACTCCCTTCTCCCGCTACCCGGAATTGGACTCCTAGGTCCAAAAATGAGCAGATGGTGTATGTTCATTTGAGGCTTTGGAATTAAGGCTTTAAAAAAAAAAATACAAAAACTAATGGGTTCCTCGTGGGCTGCTGCCCAAGTCTTTGCTAAATTCTGCTAAGCCCTTATATGCTTCTCATGTCATCTCATCCAGACTTCAGTGATAAACAAATAAGCCTACTGAACCTCTGATCCTTTCCTTTCTGGAAATAGGATGAGTCACCCAGCTCCTCAGCCTCCCTTTCTCTGAAGCCAGTGAGAGTGTGACTAGAGGGGACTCTGTCCTGCGGGAGCACCAGGCGGGCCTCTGCCCCAGGCCTGCCCTGTAGTCCTCAGGTTTTGAGACCAAAGAGTTCCAGTCCCAGTGGGGCTGGGGGCTTTGCTCATGGACTGGAAGAGTCAAGAGAACTTCCTAAGAGGGTTTAGGAACTTGAGCTCTGAGGAACAGTGAACAAGGGCATCCTCGCCCCAGATGAGCCGCCTAGGTCAACCCTGAAGGTAAGAGGCTGCACAGGGGCCTGTTTGAGAAAAGGCTTTGAGCCGTAAGGAAGAATCCACAGGAAAGCTCAAGGTGCACCTTGTGTTTGCTCTAGGCTTGCGCTGGGTTGGCCCTCCAACCTCACTCAGGCCCAGGCTGGGGTTGGGAGCGGTAAGAATCGGACCCCACAAGTACACCCACACTGACCTTCCAGAAGCTTCAGCTTGAGGCCCACACCAGGCCTTGCCCTTCTTTGCAGCACCTGCCTGTTCCTCCCAGGCACCCTGCCCACCCAGTTGGACTGGTTGGTGGCCACTCCCTCCCAGGGGTAGTTTCCAGCCAACACTAGCATCCCTCACCTGGCACTGACAACACTCAGACTCCAGGGCATTTTCCAGAATGATGATGGTTGGGAGATAGCCCTGGAAAATAACTGGAGTTAAAAAATAACTAGCCAGTGCCTCCCGCCTTACCTCCCCAGCTCCCTGCCCGGCTATGTGGCAAGGGGGACACAGCCTCATTTTCCAGGAAGTCGACTCATGGGCTAATGATACAAGCTCGAGTTGGAGGGTTCTGAGAAGGCTGCTGAGGGCCTCTCAGCCATCCCTCTGCCAGGAGGGCAGCACCGTCCTGACCCTGCGGGGGCACTGGCACCACGGCAGGTCTCAGTCTCTCAGGTTCATGTTCCTCAGAGGTGACCTCAGCAGATAATGGCTCTGTTGTCCTAAGGTTGTCCTCAAGATAAAAGGAGATAACGTGAAGGAACTCTCAGGACTGCTAGAATGTTCTGTAGCTTGATCTAGGTGTGGGTTACTTGGGTGTATGCATGTGGTGCATGTAGTAAAATTCATTGAGCTGGTCACTTATGATTTATGCACTTTGCTGTATGTAAATAATATCTCAATAAAGTACTGTTGGCCTGAGAGAGCCAAAAATGAGATATCAGATATGCAAAAGCACTTTGTACTCTATGAGCCATTTTTTATCATGGATTTTTAAAAAGTGAACTATAACCACTATCCTGACTTCTAATATGGATTCATGCTGCCTGGTTTTGAACTTCATATAAATGGTAGCATACAGCATGGACTCATGTTTGTTTGCTTTTTTGCTCAACATTACGTATCTGAGATTCTTCCATGTTTTATCAATAATGTGTTCATTCTCCTTGCTGTATAGTATTCCATTGTGTGAATACATCATTTATTTCTCCATTCCCTGTTGGTAGCAGGTTTGGGTAGTGTCCAATTTGGGGCTATTACAAAGAGCATTTCTGTGAACATTTTTACCTTTGGGTAAACACGTATTTGCATTTCTGTTGGCCACATACCTAGGAGTGGAATTGCTGGGTCAGGGAATGTGTATGCTCAGTCTTGGCAAATATGTATTGTTGATTTCTAAAGGATAATCCTGCAGAGTTCTCATTACTAAAATAATTAAATATCTAAAGCTCTAAATGGGCTCATATAGAGGTTTCAAGTAAAAGATGGTCACATCCCACCCCAGCACCATTCTGGAGTTCAGCATTTTCGCCAGCAGCATCAGAGCCTTCTTATCTAGCCTACATCTCTACTCCTGTAGTTGAGGTTGGTCCATAAGAATGAGAACTTTTTCCATCTGCCTCAGTTCTGTGGGTTGGGCACCTCATCCCAAGACCCCTGCATCTTGAGCCTCTACCATGGCTCCAAGGATCCCTGCCTCATCAGCAGCCTCTGAAGCCAAGGATGGTGAGCCATACCCCTAGAACTGGGGCGGAGCATGGGGCAGTTGTCACCTCAAGGGGTGTCTTTGCTCAGGCTGCCGTAACAAAATACCACAGACGGGGTGGCTTAAACAACAGAGTTCAGGAGGCTAGAAGTCTGAGATCAGGGTGCCAGCATGGTCAGACTCTGGGGAGGGCTCTCTTCCTGACTTTCAGACAGCTTCTTGCTGTGTCCTCACATGGCCTTTCCTCAATGTGTGCATGGAGAGAGAGAGAGAGAGAGAGAGAGCTCTCTCTGGTGTCTCTTCTTATAAGGACACTGATCCCATCATGGGGGCCCCACCCTTATGACCTCATCTAAACCTAATTACCTCCCAAAGGCCCTTTCTCCAAATAGCATCCCATTGTGGGTAAAGGTTTCAACATGAGTTTGGGGGGCACACGACTCAGCCTACAGGAAGGGACAAAAAAGCCCTGTCCATTTGTGTGCTGGGTCAGAGTCCCGGAGGAGATAGATGGGATGTCGCCAGGGCAGACCACTTGAGCCTGGCCTGGGCAGGACGTGGGGTAGCCGGAGAGTCTTCCAGTGGGAGGAGGAGCTGTAGCCGCCTTCCTTCCATCACTGGCTGGCTGGTTCACCACTGTCTCCCACAGTGTCTGGAAGCAAAGTGTCTAGCATACAGTGTGTGCTCCATAAATACTGTTTTTAAAACCTATTTTTATGGGAATTCTCAAGCACACAAAAATTGTAGAGAGACTAGTATAATGAGCCCCTGAGTTCTCATCACCTCGTTTCAACAATTATCAACACGTTGCCAATCTAATTTCACCTACCCCGTGTCAGAGTTGGCATTCCAAGGAGAGGGAACAGCACGGAAAAGGTAGTGAGGCATGAAGACCCCATGGTGTGTTCATCCCCTGAAGGGCTGCAGGGTGGCTTCAGGAATAGGATCCTGGGGAGCGACGGTCCCCGTGACTAGTCCAGCTCTGGCCTGTGTCTTCCTAATCTTACCTTTTCCCACAACGTGGATTGAGCGCGTACTGTAGGCCGCCTCTGAGCAGGGGTAACAGGGTGAGAGGGACGCAGTTCCACTTCCTATGGAGCTGACTGTCTAGGGAGAGAGACCGACAAGTGAACAAGCCACGTGGCGTGACAGTGCTCTGACAGCAGGCTGTGGGTGCCAAGCCAGATGTAAGGGTCAGGAAAGGGTTCTCAGAATAAGTGCTCTCTCGTGATGGTTATTCTCCATTTGCCCCCAAAGCCATTCTCTGTCTATGCCCTTGGAAGTTGACCCTTAATAGACTACATCACTCCCTTGCCTCTCTGGCTTCCAGGTGGGTTCAGCCAAGCAGAAAGATGGGCAGGAGACAGCAGGGTGAAAAAAAAAGAAAGGGAAGTTGGAGTCTATTCCTCTTGCTTTCTGCCCCGCTGTGGTTCTGGCAGTGGTTGGAACCTTGGAACCTTCCATGGCCACAGCTCCTGGCAAGTGACCTCTTTTCGTGGCTCCAGCTTTTCCCAGGCTCCAAGAACATCACTTCCTCCTCCTATCCCTTTGGTCTATTAGTGTCATAGCAAGGTTAAATTCCTGGTTTTGATCGTTGTACTGTGGTTATGTAACATGTTAAAATAAAGGGAAGCTGAGTAAAGAGTGTACGGGAAGCCTGTGTACTTTTTTTGTAAATCTGAATTCAAAGTACAAAATTAGGTTCTTATTCTGGTTTAAGACGGAGTAAGCACATTCTAGCCTGCTTCTCTCACTAAATGCAGCTAAAAATCCCGGGCAGAATGCAAGGGTAATGGTTTCTTGATGTTGCTAGTTCCTGGGTGCCTCAACATCCCTTGTTAATTCCCTTAATGCTGCCAACACCTTTGTAAATGGTCCTTCAGTGAAAGGTCTCCCCAAATTAGCCGGGCATGGTGCGCATGCCTGTAGTCCCAGCTGCTCAGGAGGCTGAGGCAGGAGGATCACTTGAGCCCAGGAGTTTGAGGCTGCAGTGAGCTATGATTGCACCACTGCACTCTAGCCTGGGCGACAGAAAGCGACCCTGTCTCAAAAAAGTCTCCCCAAAAATTCTGCATAAAGAAAATAAGGAAGTGCTCAAAAAAGGATAGGAGCATATTGAAAGGACACAGGACCAAACCTGAAAGAGCTCCCAGTGGCTAAAGTTAGAACAACTTAAGCAACAAAATAAATAATTGCAGTATTGGATTATAACCAATAGAATAAAACAAATCTCCATGAGTCCATACTGATACTAATAAATATATAACTGTATAAATAAATAAATGAGGAAGAATGGACAGCTCTACCTTACAGAAGAATTCCGATTAATAAATGTAAAAGAAATGAGGAAAATACAAACGGTGATGATTGTCACTGACAAGATCCGCCAACGGATGCTAAAATCGGTGGGTGAGAGCTTGAAGAGAAACAGGATACACACATCATCTCGAAGTCTCTTCTCCAAGATATTTATTAATAACAAGGGGGAAATGGTCATTTTACGGTGCAGAAACAACCTTCACCAAGTGATCAGGGTTAACATTCCCAGGAAAAAGATGTACTGACATCCTGTAACCCCTGATAGAGTGAGAGGAGCACATCACTTCTGTGGGTGTTCTTGCCAGAAATGGATAACCTCAACATAACTCTGAGAAAACGTCAGACAAACCCAAACTGAGAGGCACTCGGACAAAATTTCTCACCGGTGCACTTCAAAAGTGTCAAGGGAAGAAAGGAAGACTGAAGAACTGTCGGCTTGCAGGAGACCAAGAAGACATAACAACTAAATGCAGTGTGGACTCTTGAATTGGATACTCAAACAGAAAAAGAACATGAGTGGAAAAGCTGGTGAAATTTGAATTAGGCCCAGAATTTAGTCATTAGTGTCATAGCAAGGTTAAATTCCTGGTTTTGATCATCGTACTGTGGTTACGTAAGATGTTAAAATAAGGGGAAGCTGAGTGAAGGGTGTACGGGAAGCCTGTGTACTGTTTTTGTAAATCTGAATCAAAGTACAAAATTAGGTTCTTATTCTGGTTAAGACAGAGTAAGCACATTCTAGCCTGCTTCTCCCACTAAATGCAGCTAAAAATCCTGGGCAGAATGCAAGAAACAGCTTATCTGAGGACTCTGAAAAGTAAACCGTGGCAGGCAGACTGGGGAAACATACCAGAACTCAAAGTATGACCAATCTAGTGGTGAGATTCCTGGGTTTGTTTTACTCCCATATCTCCGGGCTTCGTTTCAAAGGCAGTACAAATCCCAGAATTGTGCGCCATGTGGGGCCAGAAAGAGCTCCAAGATAAGCACTCTCTTTCTGGTCCTAAGGATGGGAAGGGGGCCCCTGGGGACAGAGAAAGTGGACAAATACCCTTTATCTCCAGCCCCAACTCAACCCCCAGGCAAGCCCCAGTCCCAAAGCTGCAGTCCTACAGCAGCAGCAATTGCGACAATGGCTAGGAAGGTGTCTAAAACTTCCGGCCAGAGAAATTCTTCTCTCTGCCCAGAGGAACTGTGGCATTTGTGCCACAAATGGGGGAAAGCATGGGGGAAATCTTTTTCTCCTTCTTATATATCCTTCTGCAGCTTGACCCTGGAAACAGACCCAGTCACAGGAATTACGTGACAGAGTAGGGAGCCTAAGGCCCTGGGTTTCTAGCCACTAGACCAGGATTGGGGCACCCTTGAAGCTGGAGAGTGCAGAGTGATTGCAAAGAGAAGAGAGTTCATGAAGTTGGGCATAAAGTTCTGGACTCACCCCCCAAGCCCCAAGTGTATGGCTCTGACCCTAAAGAGCACACCAAAGATTTTGACAACTGAACTATGGAGTAGACTACTGCCTAGGTTACAGACTGGCCTCTGGGTGGCACCCACATGGAATAGATCTGAATAGCATTATAAAGTTTTGAAAACTAAACTGATATTAGAGCCACAGCCTACAGAAGATGGGTCAGAACTTATGGCCTAAACCTAACTGAATCTGTTACCTGCTAAAACAATCAAACAAACAAAATCAACATTCTCCAGAGGATTTAAGCAAGACTCAGAGTCTCATAATATTTAGATGTCCAGGATACAATTAAAAATTTCTTAGCATATGAAGAACCAGGAAAATCTCAGTAACTCACAACATAAAAGACAAATGCCAACCCTGAGATGACCCAGATGTTAGGATTATCAGAAAAGGCTTTAAAGCAGGTATTATAACCATGCTCCAAGGAGTAAGGGCAAATACTCTTGGAGTGATGGAAAGTGTCATCAGAGAAATAGAAGCTATAAAAACTAACCAAGTGGAAGAAATTTGAGAACTAAAAATTACAACTGAAATAAATAAAAATTCACTGAGTTGCCTCAATAAGAATAGAGATGACAGAGAAAAGTGTCAGTGAACTTGAAGACAGATCAACAGAAAAAAATTTTTTTTTGAGACAGGGTTCCACTGTGTTGCCTTAGGCTGGAGTGTGGTGGCACGATCATAGCTCACTGCAGCCTCGAACTCCTGGGCTCAAGCAGATCAATAGAAATTATCTGATCTAAACAACAGAGAGAAAAGGATTCTTTCAAAAATGAAAAGAACTCAGGGATTGGTGGGACAATACCAAAAGGCCTAATATTCATGTCATTGGAATCCTAGAAGGAGAAAAGGACTATGGTGCAGAAAAAATATTTGAAGAAATAATATCTTAAAAGTTCCTAAATTCTAAAAAAGACATGAGCTTAAAATTCCATAAAGCTCAACAAAACCCAAACAGGATAAACTCAGAGAAATCTACCCCAGAAACATAATCAAAATACTGAAGAACAAAGACAAAGGAAAAAAAATATATAAAGCAAAGAAAATGAATGCATTACATACAGGGAAATAATGATTCAAATGACTGAAAATTTCTCATTAGAAACTATGAGGCCAAAAGTTTTGAAAATGACATTTTTAAAGTACTGTAAGAGGCCAGGTGCAATGGCTCATGCCTGTAATCCCAGCACTTTGGGAGAGGGAGGCGAGAGGATCACTCAAGGCCAGGAGTTCAAGACCAGCCTGGACAACATAGTGAGACCCTGTCTCTAATCCCTTAAAAATAAATAAATAAATAAAATAAAGTGCTGTAAGAGGAAAAAAACCTATCAATCCAGAATTCTATATCCAGTGAAAACATCCTTCAGGAATGTGGAAAAAATAAAGACATTTTCAGACAAAGGAAAACTAAGAGAATATGCCACCAGCAAACCTACTCTAAAAGAAAGGCTAAAGGAAGTTCTTCAGACAGAAGGAAATGATAGCAGATGGATATGTGGAACTGGAGGAGTGAAAGAAAAGCAATACAAATGGTAGCTATTTGAGTAAATAGGATAGACTATTTTTCTCTTCTTAAATTCTTTAAAATACATATAGTAATTGAATGCAAAAATTAGAACACTGGGGGAGTTTTTATTGTATATGAATGTAATACATATGGTAACAACATAAAGTAGAAGAGGGTAAAGGACCTTATATAGTAGTAAGTTTTCCACATTCCTCTTGAAATGGTAAAATATTAGTTGTAATTAGACTCCAAAAATTTATGTATGTGTATTACAATCCCTAGAGCAAGCATTTAAAAAACTATACAATGAAATACAGTCGAAAACGCAACAGATAAATTAAAATGGAATATTTTTAAATATTCAAATAATCCAAATGGAGGCATAAAAGGAGAAACAGAATAACAAAAAACAGAGGACATAAACAGGAGAAAACAAATAACAACATGGTAGATCTAAATCTGAATGTATCAATAGTCACATTAAATGTGAATGGCTTAAACATACTGATTAAAAACAGATTTTAAAAATCAGACTGGATTGGATTTTAAAAAACAAGAACCAGGCATATCCTATTTATAAGAAATCCATTTACTATATAATGACATGAGCAGGTTAAAAGTAAAAGGATGGAAAAAGTTACACTATGCAATCATTAAAAGAAAGCTGAAGTGGCCGGCGCAGTGGCTCACGCCTGTAATCCTAGCACTCTGGGCGGCCGAGGCGGGTGGATCGCTCAAGGTCGGGAGTTCCAGACCAGCCTGAGCAAGAGCGAGACCCCGTCTCTACTAAAAAAATAGAAAGAAATTAGCCAGACAACTAAAAATATACAGAAAAAGTTAGCCGGGCATGGTGGCGCATGCCTGTAGTCCCAGCTACTCTGGAGGCTGAGGAAGGAGGATCACTTGATCCCAGGAGTTTGAGGTTGCTGTGAGCTAGGCTGACGCCACAGCACTCTAGCCCGGGTTACATTGCGATTTTCTGTATCAAAAAAAAAAAAAAAAAACTAAAATAAAAATAACAAATAAATAAATAAAAATAAAAGAAAGCTAGAGTGGCTATAATAGTGTCAAACAAAGTAGACCTCAGAGCAAGAAAGATTACCAGGGATAAAGAAGGGCATCACAAAATGATAAAAGGGCCGGGCGCGGTGGCTCACGCCTGTAATCCTAGCACTCTGGGAGGCCGAGGCAGGAGGATCGCTTGAGCTCAGGAGTTCGAGACCAGCCTGAGCAAGAGCAAGATCCCGTCTCTACTAAAAAAATAGAAAGAAATTAGCTGGACAACTAAAAATATATCTATATAGAAAAAATTAGCCGGGCATGGTGGCACATGCCTGTAGTCCCAGCTATTGGGAGGCTGAGGCAGAAGGATTGCTTGAGCCCAGGAGTTTGAGGTTGCTGTGAGCTAGGCTGATGCCACAGCACTCATTCTAGCCCAGGCAATAGAGTTAGACTCTGTCTCAAAAAAAAAAAAAAATTATAAAAGGGCCAATTCACCAAGGAGACATAACAATCCTAAGGACGTACAAGTGTACAAATCCAAAATATGGGAAGCAAAAACTGATAGAACTGAAAGGAGAAATGGAAGGTGAATCCACAATTATAGCTGTAGACTTTAACACTCCTTTCTCAGTAATTGATAGAATAAGGAGAGGGAAAATCAACAAGGATATAAAAGAACTGAACGACACCATCAACCAACTGGATCTAATTGGCGACTGCAGAACATGCAACGACAGCAGAACATACGGTTTTCAAGTACATATGAAACATTCACCAAAACAGACCATACCTTGTGTCAAAAATAAATCTTAACAAATGTAGGAGAAATGAAATCATATAGAGTGTGTTCTTTGTCTACAATAGATTAAACTAGAATTAATAATAGATATCTAGAAAATCCCCCACATACTTAGAAATTAAACAGCACATGTTTAAATAACTTAGAGATCAAAAAGAAAGCCTAAAAAGAAGTTAGAAATTATTTTGAACTGAATGAAGATGAAAATATAATATACCAAAATTTGTGTGATGCAGCTAAAGCACAGTGCTTAAAAGGAAATTTATAGCATTAAATACTTATGTTAAAAAAGAATAAAGATCTCGAATCAATGGAAAAATAAAAGTAGAATAAACCCAAAGCAAACAGAAGGAAGGGAATAATAAAGGTAAGGGCAGAAATCAATGACATTGAAAACAGAAAGCAAATAGGGAAAAATTAATGAAACCAAAAGCTAGTTCTTTTAAAAAAGTTAATACAAGTGATAAACCTCTAACCACACTAAGAAAGACACAAATTATTAATACCAGTATCAGGAATCAAAGAATGGCTATCACAATAGACACTATAGACATTAAAAAGATAATAAGGGTATAGTATAAAGATAGTATAAACAACTCTATATACATGAATTTGACAGATGAAATGGGCCAATTTCTTGAAAGCCATAAACTACCGAAGAGGAAATAGATAAGTGGAATAGTCTTATGCCTAATAATGAAGTTGAATTTGTAGTTAAAAACCTTCCCACGAAGAAAACAAAATGTATCACAGGCATAAATGTAAAATTATAAAACTTTTAGGAGAAAATCTTTGTGACCCAGGTAGGGTTAGGAGAAGAGTTAGACATGAGACCAAAAGTCGATACATACAAGATAAAATCAGTAAATCGGACTTCATCGAAATTAAAAATATTTTGGTCTTCAGAAGACACTGTTAAGAGAATGAAAAGATAAGCTACAAACTGGGGGAAAATATTTACAAATCACATATCTGGCAAAGGACTTATATCCAAAACATATAAAGATCTTTGACTACTTGACAATAAGAAAAAAAGCCAATTTTATTCAATCGGCAAAAGATTTGAACAGATACTCTACCAAAGAAGATGATATAGATGGCAAATGAGCACATGAATAGATGCTCAGCATCACTGGCTATTAGGGAAATGCAAAACAAAATCACAAGGAGATATCAACATAAATATTAGAATGGCTAAAATAAAAAACACACAACACCAAGTGCTGGTGAGAATGCAGAATAACTGGAACTCTCATACATTGCCAGTGGGAGTTCAAAATGGTACAGGCTCTCTGGAAAACAGTTTGGCATTTCTTATAAAGTTAAACATACACTTACCACATGATCCAACAATCCTACTTCTAGGTATTTACCCCCAGAGAAATAAAAAACTATTTGCACAGAAAAACTTGTACACGAATGTTTAGAGCATCATTTTCATGATCACCAAAAAGTGGAAACTACATAAATGTCCTCCAACATGTCAATGGTTAAACTAACTGTGGTACATCCATACAATGAAATACTGTATTTACTCTGCAATGAAAAGGAAAGATCTAATAATGCACGCAACGACATGGTCGACTCTCTAAGGCATGTGGAGTGAAAGAAGCTAGTCCAGAAGACTATATACTATAGGATCCCATGTATGTGATACTCTAGAAAAGGCAAAACTACAGCAATGGTGAACAGATCAGCTGTTACCAGGGGTTAAGGGTGAGGGGAAGGTGTGACTTAAAAAGAAATAGCAAGAGGGAGAGTTTAGGGATGGTCAAGATGTTCTGTATCCTGATAGTGGTGGTGGTTACATAAGTCTACATGTGAGTTAAAACTCAGAACTGTATACCCCCCAAAATTCAATTTTACTGTATGTAAATTTTTTAAATAAAAATTTAAAAAAATCTTGCCAAGTATGCTTCTGTAGTTTCTAAGGCCCCTGACAGATCCAGTCACTAAAGAGATCCAAAGGATGGAAATTAGCCAGAGGAAGGGAGAAGGAGAGTGTTTTTGACAGAGAACAGCATGTGCAAAAACTGGGAAGGGAGAAAAAGACCTGGCAAGATCAGAAAAATGAACGTGGGTCTGTGTGGTCTGAGTCAGAGTGTGAGGGAGGGAGTGGTTAAAAAAAAAAGAAAAGTGGGAAAGATAAAGCAGGAGCCACGGTGTGTCAGCCACATTAGAAATCTGGGCTTTTCTGAGGGCAACAGGGAGCCACTGAAACAGTGGTCCCTACCCAGGGGTATGCTTTGTAGTCAAGTGGGGAGTGCTTTCAAACTACATATTTCCACCCCACACACCAGAATCTCTAGGGATTGAGCTGGAACCTGTGTGTTTGGCAAAGGCATCCCCAGAAATTCTGATATACATCTCTTGTTAAAAACACTTGCATTGGACCAGGCGCGGTGGCTCATGCCTATAATCCTAGCACATGGGAGGCCGAGGCGGGTGGATCGTTTGAGCTCAGAAGTTCGAGACCAGTTTGAACAAGAGTGAGACCCTGTCTCTACTAAAAATAGAAAAGATTAGCTCGGTGTGGTGGTGCATGCCTGTAGTCCCAGCTACTCGGGAGGCTGAGGCAGGAGGATCCCTCGAGCCCAGGAGTTTGAGGTTGCAGTGAGTTATGATCACACCACTGCACTCCAGCCTGGGCAACAGAGGGAGGCTCTGTCTCAAAACAAAACAAAACAAACAAACAAAAAAACACTTGCATTGACCAACTTAGGCAACATAGCGAGACCCCATCCCTGCAAAAAATTTAAAAATTAGCCAGGCATGATGGTGCACACCTCTAGTCCTCGCTACTCAGGAGGCTGAGGTGGGAGGATCACTTGAGCCCAGGAGTTTGAGGCTGCAGTGAGCTATGATCATGCCATTGCACTCCAGCCTGGGCGAGAGAATGAGACTCTGCCTCTAAAAATAAAAAAATAAAAACACTTACATTGCAGTGGCAATCATTGTTGAGGCTGCATGAGGCTCCATGGGGATTCATTATACCATTCCTACTCCACTTTTGTGTTTGTTTGAAAATTCTGTAGCTGCAAATCTTGCTTTGTAATTGTTCTTATTAGCAAAATACTGGAAACAACTCAAATGTCCAGCAATGATAGAATGGATTAAATACATTGTGGTATTCATGAAATGGAATATTATACAACAAAGAAAGCTCAAAAACGGGCAAAGGTAATATTTAGGGCTGCATATCTGGGGGATAAAACTATAAGGCAAGGAAGGGATAGTGATCGCCTCTAGGAAGAGGGAGTTGAGATTAGGAAGGAATATACGTTGGGCCTCCGGGGTGCTGGCAAAGTTCTGTTTCTTGGCCTGGGTGACAGTCAGATGGATACCTGTGTTATAACTGTTTATCAAATTACATGATCGTGTGGTGTGCACTTTTCTGTATTTTTTTAAAACTGGCACTGCAAAGTTTATTTTAGCAGGATAATGTTAATAACACGTACAAGTCACCCTTTGGAAAGATGGCTCTGACTTCTGGGCGGAGAATGGCATGGAGGGCGAGGACACTCAGGACAGCTGGACCAACACCGGGGCTGCTGCGGCAATTCAGGTGAGAGCAGCGGCAGCGGGTTAGGGAGAAGGGGTATCTGAGGGGAGCTTGGGCATGGAGTCCACTGGAGTTAGCATTTCGGGGGTGTTGATGAAGGGGCCATGCAGGGGTCAAGGGGGCCTGCGCTGGCCCCAAGCGTTGTTTTGAGCTATAATAACATCATCCTTCTCCTTTTGCGCCCGTTTACCCCGCACAGGGGGCTGGAACCAACCTGCCCTTTGCCTCTTTCTCAAATCACTGACAGTGGGAGAAGACAAATGTGCTTCAGGAACCACAAACCGTGGGGTTTGAGCACGTGGCAATTGCACGCCATTAGCAGCACGTCAACCTATAATGCAACGTAAAACCCGTAAATGTTCCCATAACACTTCCGGGAATTTATCCTAAGAGAATAATTTTTTTTTTAATTTTTTTGACCCGGAGCCACGCCCAAGAAGCCTTGAGCAAGTGGACTCCCAAGGGAATATTTTTTAAAAGACTTGCCGATCACCCACCTTCAACAACTGTCAAGCCATGATCACTCCTGTTCTATCTATATCCTGACCCACTTCCCCTCGGATTATTTGGAAGCAAATCCCAGATATCACTTCATTTCACGGGTAAATATGTATCCCTAAAAGGTAAGGAGCCTCTTCAAAAAGTAACTGCTCTACTGTTCACACTTTAAGCATAACCCCATAATTCCTTAATATCAGGGTGCTTCCCAGGATTAGGAAGTGTAATGTTTGACTCTTAGAGAAAATTTAAAATCAAGAGTGGTGGTAGTTATCACTGGGTCATTGATCGTTGATTGGTTGTTATTGGCCTTTCCGTGTAATAGGTTCGTCCCCATCATAATGCCACAGCACGGTGTCACCATGGCCAGATGTTCTCCATATCCCTGGGAGGACTGTGTGTGTTGTCTTCTTTTATGGGAAAAATTAAGAGGTACAGAGTTTTGTTTTTTTTTTTTTTTTGAGACAGAGTCTCACTCTCTTGCCTGGGCTAGAGTGCCATGGCTTCAGCCTAGCTCACAGCAACCTCAAACTCCTGGGCTCAAGCGATCCTACTGCCTCAGCCTCCCGAGTAGCTAGGATTACAGGCATGCACCACCATGCCTGGCTAATTTTTTCTATATATATTTTTTTAGTTGTCCAGATAATTTCTTTCTATTTTTAGTAGAGACGGGGTCTTGCTCTGGCTCAGGCTGGTCTTGAACTCCTGACCTTGAGCTATCTACCCACCTCGGCCTCCCAAAGTGCTAGGATTACAGGCATGAGCCACCATTCCCGGCCCAAATTCATGAATTTTTTCAAACCCACCAGACAACTAAGGTTACACAGCAAACTGACCCAAAATCTAAGGAGACAGTGTCTCAGGATAAAAAGTGGCATCTATCTTCACCTGGGATAGAGGCAACCGGACAGAGGTAAAAAGAGTTCACCTAGAACAGGTGAAAAAGTGATGAAGCCCAGAATGCAGGCCGGGGGGTCATGTGCAACCTCTAGGGACTGCAGAAATTGGGAGAGTCTGTATGCTTTTGAAGGTTTTTTTCTCCATGAACCCAATCTGGCATTCAGACAAGACTACAAAGAGTACTAAGAAGTATCCATTGTGGTACAGACCAAAGGGAAGAGAACAGCAGCTGAGTTGGAGGAACAAGCAACTCTACAGGGAGCCTATCTCTCCTATAGAACAAAAGACTTAATCTGTGGAGGGAAGGGCAACACTGCTGGCTTTAGGGCACTGGTGAACATTCACTGCAGCTGGAAGGAATGAGTAAGGCACTACCTTTTCGGGGAGGAGCAAGAGAACCAAGAAGACTGCACCCCTGAGACCAAGAGAGTTACAGTGCATGCCTAAGACAGAGCTTGATTCAGAACAGAGATTCCCTTATCCCATCCCTCCACATCTCCCTGAAAAACAGCTCCAAATAACAGAGGGATGGGAGATAGGAGAGAAATAAGAGCTTGCAAACATCCTAGCTAACTCACAGCATGAAAGGCAGATAGGAAATTTAGAATCAAACAGACATTGCTCTGAAAACTCCCATCCTAGAAACAAACTAGCTCTCCATGTATCTGAAGCCTGTGGTATACTGATGGTAACCATAACAACTCATAAATAGCCCAACTCCTCCCCTAGATTACTCCCTCTTTTTCCCTCACACTAAAGTCCTCACAGAAGGAAATATGTGCCCATTTCCAGGCATAAAAATAAAAACTATTCACCTCATCTTAGCATCTATTGTCCTATGTACCATGTCTAGCCTTCAACCAACATTACAAAGCACATGAATAGGCAAAAGAAAACACCTCCCAGGAAACAGAAGCAATCACCAGAACTAGACTCACATACATACACAGATGTTAGAAATATTTGATATAAAATTTGAAATAATTATGACTAATATGCTAAAGGCTGTAAAAGAAAAGGTAGGTAACATGTAAGATTAGATAGTTTATTCTGTGAGATGGACACTATAAAAAAGAATCAAATGGAACTGATTAATTCATTGATGTTGTGCTCATGAGTAGAAATGACACAGCTAAGGATCAGTGAACTTGAATAGAAAGCAACAGAAATTATGCAAATTGAAACACAAAGAGAAGTGTATGTGTGGGGAGAACAGAACAACCGAAATCTGTGGGACAGTCTCAAACATTCTAACATACTTGTAACCAGAATCTCACAAGAAGAAGAAAGAGAGAACAGGGCAGTTTTCTGTTTGAATATTTGAAGACAGTATAACTGACAATTTTCCAAAATTAATGGCAGACATTAAGCCACAGATACAAGAACACCAAGCAGGATAAATATGGTGGAGGTAGGGAAGAGGGATGGGAAAATCCCTAGGCATATCATATTTGAACTGCTGAAAATCAAAGGCAAAGAAAATCTTGATGGCAGTCAGGGAAAAAAGAAGCATTATGTAATACAGATTTCTTGTCAGAAACTCTGTAAATCATAAGAAAATAGAGTGCTTCAAAGAATTTAAAATCTTTAAAGTGCTGTGAAAGAAAAAATGATCAATGCAGAATTCTATATCCAGCAAAAATATCTCTCAAATATGATGAAGAAATACAGACTTTCTCAAAGCTTTGAAGATTAAATATATGAAAATAAAATTAAAAATTTTCACTTATTTTTAATTGTTCAACTTTCTGAAGCAGAGGTAGGCAAAGTTTTCCCATAAAGTGTCAGATAGTAAGTACTTTAGGTTTTGTTGGCCTAAAATAGCCTCTGTTACACATGTGTATAAACAAACAAACAAATGGGCTATAAGCTAGATTGGATCCATGAGTCATAGTTTGCTAACCCATGGTCCAAGTAAGTTAAAAGACATAAAACTCAATAAAAAAGCAAGACCTAAGTATAAGCTTCAAATATAAAGACACAGAGAAGGAAAAGAATAGAAAAGGGCATACTATGTAAAAACTAATGAAAAGGAACCTGGGGTAGTTTTATTATTATCAGACAAAGCAGACTTCAAAAGGTATATTGTCAGGGATAAAGGACATTATACAATAATAAAGAGGTCAATCCTATAAGAAGACATAATTCTCAATGTGTATTCTTTTAACAGAGCTTCTACATACATGAGGCAAAAGTTGATGGAACAGAAAAGACAAATGAACAAATTCATAAATACAGCTGAATACTTCACACATTTCTCTCAGTGATGATAGAATAAGTAGAAAATAAAAAGGATATGGAATACTTGAATGATATAACCAACTATACCTATTTGACATTAACATGATCCTTGCTAATTTAAGGAAAAAGAAAGAATACAAAGGATATTCTTAGGCCATAAAACACCTGGGAAATTCTCATTTGGAAATTAAATATTAAACATTTCTAAATCTGTAAGTCAAAAAGGAAGTCTAAAGAAAATAAAAAATATTTTGAACTGAATGCAAATAAAAATTTGACAAATCAGGCTGGGCATGGTGGCTCACACCTGTAATCCAGCACTTTGGGAAGCCAAAGTGAGATGATCATTTAAGGCTAGAGTTCGAGACCAGCCTGGGCAATGTAGCAAGACTCCATTTCTACAAAAAATAAAAAAATTAGCCAGGCATGGTGGTGTGTGCACTTGTAGTCCCAGCTACTCGGAAGGCTGAAGTGGGAAGACTGCTTGAGTCCATGAGTTTGAAGCTACAGTGAGCTATGAGTGCACCACTACACTCCAGCCTGGGCCTGTCTCTTAAAAAATAAATAAATAAACAAATAGGAATTTGTGGGATGCAGCTAAATCAACATTTAGATGGAAATTTATAGCATTAAATACTTATGTTAGAAAAGAAGGTCTTAAATCAATCATTTACATCAAAGGTTGCCAACATGTGCCTCACTGCTTGTTTTTGTAAATAAAATTTTCCTGGAACACAGTCATACTCATTTATGTATTATTCATGGCTGCGCTGGTCCTAAAATGGCAGCGTTAAGTAGCTGAGACTGAGACCGTTTGGTCCAAAAAGCCTAAAATGTTTAATTTTTGACCCTTTTAAAAAAAGTTTGCCAACCTCTGATCTCATTTCCACCCTTAAGAAACTAGAAAAGGAATAATTAAAACCAAAGCAAGCAGAAGGAAGAAAATAATAAAGATCAGAGAACAAATCAATGAAACTGTAAAGAGAAAACCAATGAAAATAACAATTGGTTGTCCAAAACCAAAAAAGACACAAATTATCAATATTAGGAATGAAAGAGGGGATATATCTACTGACCTATAATATGTTACAAAGATAATGAATAAATACTACAAACAACTCTATGCCTACGTATTTGACAATTTAGAAGAAATGAACCAATTTCTTAAAGACACAGACTTCCAAAACTCAATGAAGAAATAGTAGTCTGAATTGTCCCATACGTATTAAAGAAATTTAATTCATGGTTTTGGGTGGCGGAGGGGGACGGGCTTCCAAAAAAAGCCAACTTCAGGCCCAGATGATTTCGTTGGCAAATTCTACCAAACATATAAGGTATAAATAACACCAATTCTACACAACCTCATCCAGAAAAAGAGAAGGGAAAACTTCCAACTCATTTTATGAGGCAAGCATTACCCTAAAAACGAACCCATGACAAGAAAACTAAAACCTTTTGTCAGTCATGAATGTACCCTCAACAAAATATTGACAAACTGAACCCAGCAATATGTAAAAATGATGCTACATCATGACCAAGTAGGGGTTCATCCCAGGAATGCATGCATGTCTCAACAATGGAATATCAATCAATGTAATTCACCCTATTAACAGACTAAATAAGAAAAACCACATGATCACCTCAATATAATTCAGCAAAAGCATTTTACAAAATTCAACAACCATTTATGATAAAAACTCCCAGAAAACTACAATAAAAGAGGCTTTTAACTTAATAAGGAGCATTCACAAAGAAGCTATAGCTATTACAACTATTTGTGGTCCCCCAAAGATATCCATGACTTAATCTCTGGAATCTGTGAATACATTACCTGACATGGCAAAGAAGAATTAAGGTTGCAGTACCTACTAGTAGGATTGCTGGATCATATGGCAGTTCTATTTTTAGTTTTTAAAAAACAAATCTCCATAGTTTTACATAATGGCTGTACTAATGTTCACTTTCACTAACAGTATATAAGAAAGAGCTCCCTTTCTCCACATCCTTGCCAACATTTGTTATTTTTTGTCTTTTTGGTAACAGCCATTCTAACTCAGGTAAGATGATATGTGTACCTCATTGTAGTTTTGATTTGCATTTCCCTGATAATTAGTGATGATGAGCATTTTTTCATATATTTATTAGTCATTTGTCTTCTTTTGAGAAATATCTATTCAGATTCTTTGCCCATATTTCAGTGGAATATTTTTTTCCTTTTTGCTGTTGAGTTCCTTGTATATTCTGGTTATTAGTCCCTTGCAGGATATATAATTTGCAAATATTTTCTCCCATTCTACAGGTTGCCTCTTCACTTCGCTGATTGAAAGTTTCCTTTGCTGGTCAGAAGGTTTTTAGTTTAATATAGTCCCATTTGTCTATTTTTCTTTTTGTTGCTTGTGCTTTTGAAACCTTAGCCATATTTTTGCCTAGACCAATATCCTGAAGCATTTCCCCTATCTTTTCTTCTAGCAGTTTTATAGTTTTGGGTTATATGTTTAAGTCTTTAATCCATTTTGAGTTGAATTTTGTATGTGACAGACAGGGATCTAGTTTCATTCTTCTGCACAAAGATATCCAGTTTTCCCAACACCATTTATCGAAGAGGGTGTCCTTTCCCCAGTGTATGTTCTTGGTACCTTTGTTGAAGATCAGTTGGCTGTAAATAGGTGGATTTATTTATGGGTTCTCTATTCTGTTCCATTGGTCGATGTGTCTGCTTTTAATACCAATACCATGCTGTTTTGCTTATTACAGCTTTATAGCATAATTTGAAGTCAGGTAGTGTGATGCCTTCAGCTTTGTTTTTTTTTTTTTTTGCACAAGATTGCTTTGGCTATTTAGGCTCTTTTTTGGGTGCAATATGCACTATAGAATTGTTTTTTTTCTATTTATGTGAAATGCCACTGTATTTTGATAGGGGTTGCAATGAATTTGTAAATTGCTTTGAGTAGTATGGTCATTTTAACAATATTAATTCTTCTAATTCATGAGAATGTGATGTCTACATTTGCTTTTGTCCTCTTCAGTGTCTTTTATCAATGTTTTGTAGTTTTCATTGTAGAGGTTTTTTACTTCCTTGGTTAAATTTATTACTAGGTTTTTCATTTTATTTTTTGTAGCTATTGTAGATGGGATTCCTTTCTTGATTTTTTTTTTCCAGTTAGTTCATTAGCACTATATAGAAATGCTGCTAATTTTGTAATTGCTTTTGTATACTGCAACTTTACTGAATCTCTGTGTTTTCTAAGAATTGTAAGGGTTTATATACATATAAGATCATGTCATCTGCAAACAGGGACAATGTGACCTCCTCTTTTCCAATTTGGATGTCCTTCACTTCTTTCTCTTGCCTAATGCCTCTGGCTGGAACTTTTGAGTACTATGTTTAAACTATTCTTATTAATAAGGATAGTAAAAGTGGGCATCTTTGTCTTATTCCAGTTTTAAGAGGAAAGACTTGTAGCTTTTCTCTATTCAATATGATGTTAGCTATGGGTTTATAATACATGGCCTATATTGTGTTGAGGTATGTTCCTTCTATGCCTACCTAATTTGTTGAGAGTTTTTATTATGAAGGGATGTTAAATTTTATCAAATACTTTTCTTGTGTCTATTGAGATGATCATATGGTTCTTTGCTTTACTCTGGTGATGCATCATATTTATTGATTTGTATATGTTGAACCATCCTTGCATCCATCCCACTTGATCGTGGTGTATTATCCTTTTGATGTGTTGTTGGATTCGGTTTGCTAGTATTTTGTTGAGGATTTTTGAATCTAGTTTCATCAGGGATATTGGCCCATGGTTTTCTTTTTTTCTTGTGTCCTAGTCTGGTCTTATTATCAGGGTAATGCTGGCCTCATAGAATGAATTAGGAAGAATTCCTCCTCTTCAATTTTTTGGACTAGTTTAAGGAGAATTGGTATTAATTTTTCTTTATAAGTTTGGTAGAATTTGACTGAATTCTACCTGGTCTTGGGCTTTGGTTATTGGGAGACTTTTTATTATTGATATTTATCCAAGTGAATTGGAAGTTCATATAAAAAGCTTTACATTGCTGTTTTACTTCATGGGTTTGGAGAAAAAGAAAAAAAAAGCTCTATGTAAGTGTTTACAGTAACTTTATTCCTCCAAAACTGGAAATAATCAAGGTGAATAGTTATTTCACCATATATATCTAGTACATCCATACAGTGGAATATTCTGTGACAAAGCCATTCATTCATGCAGCAATATCGATGAGACTTAAATGCATTGTGCTAAGTGAAAGAACCAGATCTAAAAGGCTACAAATTGTATAATTCCATTTACAGAGATTCTGGAAAAGGCAAAACTTTAAGGATTCAGTGGTTTCCAGGGCCTGAGGGAAGGGGTAGAGGCTGATTACAAAGGGAGAGAATATTTTTATGGTAGTATAACTATTCTGTATGGCACTGTGGTGGTAGATGCATGACACTATGCATCTGTCAAAACCCATAAAACCATACAGCACAAAGAGTGAACTCAGTTATGTGCAAATTTAAAGATAAAAAACAGGATGTCCCAGAACTGAATGAAGATAACAAATCTAACTGTATTAAAAACATGACATACCCTCACTGAAGGGGGTGGAGAAAGAAGAAGCAGAGCTAAGTAACTTTAGAAAACAGCACTTCACTAAATACCATAAGGCTAAAAACAAAAATATATAAACACTGCACTGTTACTGGTAAATTTGTTTCTCACAGGGTACACATTATCAATTCTGAAAGTATTTTATGTGGATACTAGATTTAAACCAATATGTAAGCCAAGTTTCTGTTGGAAAAAGAAGTTACAAATGAGCAAATCAGGGAAGTCTAAAATGAATGCTGTGGTTATAGATTAGAGTCAGATATGTGAGTGCATATTTATATTTATTTTAGTGTGCAGTTGTCCCTCAATATCTGTGGGGAATTGGTTCCAGAAACCACATTGAATACCAAAATCCACAAATGCTCAAGTCCCTTATGTAAAATGGCATATAGTATTTGTATATAACCTATGCACATTCTCCTGTATACTGAAAATCATCTCTAGATTACTTATAACAGCTAATGCAATGTAAATGCTATATAAATAGTTGTTACAACGTATTGCTTTTTAATTTGTATTATTTTTTATTGTTACTTTTCTATTTTTCTCAAATATTTTCAATCTGCAGCTGGTTGAATCTACAGATGTGGAATCTGTGGAAACAGTCGAATATATATATACAGATACAGAAATAAGTATGTATGCATCCATGAAGACATACATATATTTCCTAGCTCTGCCTTTGTGAAGGCCTACAAATATGAAATTCCAGTAGCAAAGAACACACCTAACCTAGTGCCTAATTCTTAACTTCTAAATACCATTTTCTACTAAAAGGAATTAGGATTCATTGGAGAAATGGTTGATTCCAAGGCTAAGGAAGGGAAAACACAAGATGAGAATTTCGGCTTGGACAATCTTGTAGTACCAGAAAGTAAGGAAGAATGTGCTTTAAAAGGGTCGGGGGTAGGGAAGGATGGGGCACATCAAAGGATACAGAAAGCATCTTATAAGAGATCCCAAAGGACAAAGCTGGATTGGATTATAACCCCAATAACAAAATATCCACGAGTCCACATTGATATAAATAACATGAAGGGACAAATTTTTAATATAGAAGAATTCCAGTTAATAAACACAGAAGGAAAGGGAGAAATAGAAATTTTCCATTAAAATATCACAGTAATAATTACTGTAGACAAGATTCACTGGCCAATCCTAAAATTAGTCGGCAAAACTTTAAGAAGAAAGAGGATATTTGCATAGCCTCCAAGGATCTCCTCCAAAATACACTAATTATTGTGGTGGTTTTAACACATATGACCACAAATTCTTTGATATTCTCCTTTTTAGGAGGTGGAATTTAATTCTCCTAAATGTGGGTGGGACTTAGTGACTCAATTCTATGGAACAGAGTATGCAAAGAGAAAACTGGTAGCTCTACAGTAGAGACACCCAGATAGCACTTTAGCCAAGTGATGAAAGTTTACATCACCAGTAATAAGTCAGGCTGATATGTGCTCCCTGATGTGATGTTGAGATGGGCACACTGTATTTCTGTGGTGTTCTTCCCCCAAAGCTATTACACCTCAATCTAATCTTAAGAAAACATTGGACAAACCCAAATTGAGGGATATTCTAAAAGAAACCATACCACTACTCTTGAAAAGTGACAGGTCTATGAAAGACAAGGAAAGAGAAACTTTCACAGATTGGAGGAGATGAAGGAGACATGACAACTGAACACAATATGGTACTTGAATTGGACTATGTTAAGTAGAAAAACTAGGAAAATCTGAATAAAATGTACAATTTGGTTAGTGGTATTATATCAATGTACTTCTTAGTTTTGATAAAGGTACCCTGGTTATGTAATATACTAAAATTAGAGGAAGCTGGATGAAAGATATCTGGAACTTTGTAGTACTATTTTTATAACTCTTTTGTAAATCTAAAATTATTTCAAAATAAATTAAAAATCATATATTAAAAATATATATTTATCTTTCTTTGTACCAGGGACAAGTTGACTCTAGAATGTTAACATTTTGGATGGTGTACTTGGAGGTGATTAAATTTGCAGCTTATATTTTCTAATTTACTTATAATGAATGTATTTTACTTGTAAGGATAAATTTTAAAAATTGATTATAATATACATACTCTCTGGTAATCTGCTTTTGTCTACCAAGAACATCTTTCCACCTCAATAAAAGTACACCTATCTTCATTCTTAATGATTAGCTATATAGAGTTGAATGGACATAAGCTTAACTTACATTGAATACTTTAATTTTAGGAATCTGCCTGTTTATATCCTGAACTCATTAGTCTCCTGACCTTACTTGTTAAAATGTTTCCTGTTTGTTATTTGCTTTGCTACTGTATCTTTCTCTATGCTAAACAGAGGTTTTATATTTCTCTATGGTCAAATCTATTTAACCTTTGCCTTTATAATTGGTGCCTTTAGGAAATCTGCTATTAAAATCCCCCTACACTCTATTCAGTGGTAGGCTGTCGTAAAAAATTTTTAAAAATTAAAAAAAAATAAATAAAATTCCCCTACACTCTAAAGTTATATAAAAGCAAGGGTGGTAGACTGTACTATAATACTTCACAATTTTTCACTGCTCACTGTGGAAGAGTTCACATCCACACTCCACTGACTTTAGGCTTGTCCTTGCCTATGCTGCGGCCAATGGAACACAAGAAGACATGATGTTCACCATAATCAAGCAGATGCTTTTAAGCACTGCCCTTTTCCCATGGCCACAAGAATGGCAAGTCTCAAAGAGGTGCTGCTCTAGGTGGGACCCTAGAACCAGATGAGTATGTGAAAGAGAATCATGTGAAGAAGCCAGGGCAACTGACTTGCAGCTGCCAAAATATAATGTGAGAGAGAAATTATGTTCTTCTAAGACACTAAGATTTTGTGATTGTTACTGTAGCAACACAAATGAACAGTCATCTATATTTTCTTTTATAATGTTTATTACTTCATTTTGGAATAAATGGCAATTTGGATACTGCTGAATTTTTGGATCATAACCATTTCCCATTAAAGTTTAGTTTAAGATAGACTGTTTGATATGCATAAGGGGCATTCATTCAAGTGAGTATGTTTCAGGAGGAGAGTGCTACTCTTAACTTTTCCTCTGAAATAGCCACACTGGCAGAGAAAACTAAATATGGCGGTTCTGTGGGCACAGCCCAAAGCAGCTACTGCTGATATAAATTTCTTTTAAATCTTTTATTTGACTTTAAAAATAATGTTTATTTCACTCAAATGTTTGAGTGAAATGAACATTCAAGGAAAGCATTCCATGTTTACCTCCTGGTGCTACATATCCTAAGCAAACCGCTCTGGTTTGAGGAGCACAGCAGGAGATGGTTACATTCTGGAATTAGTGAAGGAGCGTGTTCACAGGCTTTGGTGCCAGACACAGGTTCAAATTTCAATTCCACCAATTTCTTAAAAGGCATGACCTTTGGCAAGATATTTAACTTTTATATTTACCGTCTCCTCCTCTGTAAAGTGGAGATAAGCTAAGCTTCTACTTCACTGCCGGTAGAATTAATAAAATAATATATTAATATATAAAGAACCTAGGTATAATTCCCAGTATATACGGGGACTTAATAAATAGTACCTTAGGGGAAAGGTCAAAGCCAGAATATATAAAATTAGGAGGTATTAGCATGGAAGTGATACCTGAAATATGTGGATATGGATGAAGGTTCCAAGGAAAAATTTGAAAAGTAGTCAGAAAACCAGACAAGTCAAAGAAGAGTTTAGGGTAATGAGCAGTCAAAAGTGACAAATACTCCCTAGAAGTAAAGTTAAATGAAAAGTGAATACTAGATTGCAAAGTGGGAGGGAATTTGTACCTTTTTATAGATACATGAGTGGTATGATAGTCAGAGAAGCCAGTCTCCAGTGAATGGAAACTAAAACAGTAGAAGTAGCAGTAATCTGGTAATGAAGGGGAAAAAGAACTACAACAGAATCAATGGGAAGTTCCCCCTTTTAAAGGATGGTGTAACTAAATCCAAGCAAAAGTATTTTATTAAAAAAAGTTTTTTTTTCATTATCTACTCCCTGAGTTGAAATGCAACAGTATTTTATTAAAGAGTCCATGGTAAATCAGGTAGCTTCCCTGAATATCTCCTGTAAGCAAAGGTTGTTAGGAACTGTGGTTATGTGTGCCTTGTCCTAACTTGGTAGTAGTGGTGGAAAAAGTCAGGAATCTGAAGGAAAAATGAATAGAGAAAAAAAGGAAATTTGGTGTGTCAGTCAACTTAAACAGTTTTCCCAAATGGACAGTGCTCTGGGCTGGCCTCTACACAGTGGAGCAGCAGGAAGCAACAGTGCTGCTGTCTCATGCACTACCATTACACCGCCGCTTAAGTCTTTTCTGCATAATGGGGAAACATTTTTGTTTCACAGAGCCAAGCTATATAGACATAATCTGAAGTCTTTCTGTTGTTTCTGTCATCAAAATGATTTATTTTCTGATTGTTCTCCTGTGTCTCTTAGAACTGTTTTCTTTAGTAAGCACTGTTGTCTTTAAATTTACAACTTAGCCTTTGCTAAAGACTTCTTAATCAGACTTGCTTCTAATTTTAACAAGAGTAAAGTGTTTCCTTACATTTTTTAAAAGTGTAAAGATTTAAAGCTGGAAAGATTTAAATTTATATTTTAAAATGCATTTAAATATGAATGCAGTTTTTATGCTTCTGTTTAGTATTGTGACTTAAATATTCAAAAGAAAATCAGAAATTGATGGAGCACAAATAAGTCACTTGGCTTGTTTCCAACTCTTTTCCTAACATCCCAGAAAAACATCTGCTTGCTTTTTTTTTTTTTTTTTTGAGACAGTGTCTCGCTGTTTTGCCCAGGCTGGCCCTAAACTCCTGGGCTCAAGGGATCCTCTTGCTTCAGTGCATCAGTGCACCCAGCTTCTGCCATTTCTCATAGCTTAGATGTAATTTACTAACACTGTGACAGCTAAGAATATTTTAGGAACGAAGAGGATGATCTGAACTGAAACAGGAAATTGCATACACAAAACATTTCAACAGAGCACTACAGTTACAAAGTGCTTTCAGAGGAATTATCTTGACCGTTAGTTAGAAAAACACTTCAGGTAGGTGGTGGGACCCCATTTTACAAATGAGAAAACTGGGGATTAGAAGATAACTATGTTCTCCCAAAATCACAGATGACAGATAGAGCCAAGACTCGAAGCCAGATCTTCCAAGTTTAATCTGTTTCTTTTACTTTATCATAGTGTTTGAAGTGTCCTGAGTGAATAGCAGAATACTTTCGCCAATTTCAAACTTTTTACACCTTTATTTTCATTTTCTTGTTAGTCATCATTCCATATTAAAATTCTAAGTTAAACAGTAACTTACTTTTATTCTGTTTTCTGATGGCAAAACCATTTACGGCAATGAACTTACTGAGAATTGCTTTACTCACATTTCATAGCTTTTGATATATAGTATTTTCATTGCTGAAGACTGTATTTTAACATTTTTGTCAGTAACGTGCACTCCTAGAATTAATATAGTTTTGAAGAATCCTTAGGTGTTAAATTGTTATCATTTTGAGTAAAGATAATATTCATTACAACATGGACTGGCCCATCATACATATATTTTATATCAAGTAAACTTAGTATTAATAAAATTTAACATTTAATGTTAATATACATATACGAAACTCTTGATTTTCTTGAACAATACTACTCATGAAAAGAAACAATTTTTAAATAATCTGGCTAGTTGTTTGGAGCAAAGTGCAACCAGCAAAGTTGCACATTAATTTTCCATGGGGAAACTGCACCAAAGAAAACTACTCTGTGGTCAAAAATTGACACATGATCTCAATATGCATCAATTCTACCAGAAAAAAAGTCCAATACAAAGATCCTATTGCCTGCCAGTAGATGTAAAGACACACATCTGGCAGAATCTGAGGATGTACTTGACCTACAACAATCCAAGTAAATGCAATATATGTACCTGTTCTTCATTAGACGAACCTCTCTCTTTCGGGCTGCTTCTTCAGCAGGCTGTGTAGGAAGTGCTGGAGAGGATGCCATAACAACTCCAGGGGCAATAGTGCTAGTGGGTGCTGTGCGAATCTGGTATGTTTGTACATCTCCAGAGGCAGCTGAAAAGAATAGTGAACATGATATAAGACAGAAACACTGCAAACTGATGCAACTGTGTCAATCATCTATCTAAGCAAACATTCTGGATTAAAAGGGAAGCAAAAAGAACAGGTGATTCTGGCTAACATGTTGAAAGAATCAGCACTCTTTGGGTCATTACTAAGAAATAATTCCCAATTTAATGTATTTATTAGTATAGACACGGGTGAAAGAGGTCTTAACCTATGTCTGGGTTTTATATTTATTTTTCATTGGAATGAAGTTCTATGCTGTTGTTAACATGCTTACCAACCTTAAGTCTAAAAGATAAGTAGGGCACAGCTTGGATGATCTTCCTAGATAAAGTCCTCAATGTCTTCCTTTTGATATTGGTAAATTCATATTAAAAAATTTCAAGTAGACTCTTGCCACGACATAAAAACGACCATGATTTTTCATAAAATAGCAAAATGGAAGAGAAAATAAAGCATTATGGTCAACTACTGTAGATTTCTAATTGAAACAAAACTGAAAGTATGAAAAAGTGTACCACTTGATGCCAATTATATAATTTGTAAACATTGTTTTAATGTAAATGATAATGGCTAAATAAACTGAAGTTTTATTTTTCTAACTGATCCACCATTTCTGAAAACAAACACAATCACTATTTGTCAAACTGCTTCTAAAAACAGCTTAATAATATGCTCTCCTAAGAATAAGGAACCTAACATTACTTAAGAGAATTTGAAGGTATATAAAATCATTCATATTATTAATATCAATTAAAATGTGTATAGTTTGAGTGGAAAAATTTATACTAAATGTGTTACCATCTTCAAACTGACGTTCAGAATTCAAATTCACTGACATCCTGCTTTACAATTTTTGAGTACCTGCATGTAAAGTGAAAAGGTGTTTTATTCCCATCAATAAGGAAAATATTATCTTTTTCAAATATTTGTTTAGTAACAGAATATATTCTGTAAATACATTAGGGCTCTTTAAGTTTTGACTATAGAAACAACTTTGGCTTTTTAGGAAAAGAAAAGTTATGATTCTCTCTAGTTGGGATTTTAGGATCATTCAAAAGTTACTATCTACAATAAAAGGATACATATGTCATTACCTAACATAGGCAAAATGCATTATTTATGAAAATATTTTTTAAAAATTTACTATTATTTCCTCAATCTGCAAATTTCTAATCTGGCCCAATTTATATTCTTGAAATATTTAAATGAATTCAAAGAAAAATGATCAATTCCTATCCATAAAGGTTCCTGAAATAAAAAAAATAAAAAAAACAATTTCTATGATTTATCAAGGATTTAACTACTACTTTTTCTCTAAAGATCAGCAGATTTGCATACTGATATAGTATCTTTTGGAATAGAATGTCTTCATTTGAAATACAAACTGATGGTCTTAGAAAAAAGAGGTCCTAAATTTCTCTTGAACAAAAAACAGAGAAATAGAATCCTGACCCTCCAAAGATTCTTATCAGTGATTTAGCACAACTCTCCTTTGAAACATGGAAAAAAAAAAAATGAGGCCCAAAGAGGTTAGGTCTTGTTCAAGGTCACACAGCAGATCTATGCAAAGTTAGATCTTGAATCTGTCTTTCCCAATTCCTTATTTTCTTGCCTTTCCTTCTAACCTACCCTATTTCTCCTACCCCAGATACTAAAAATGTTAAAGATAGAAAGATATTGTATTTTTAAAACTGAAAATAGTTGTTTTTATGCCATGACATTTTGGTCCAACTGGAATAATGGAAGAGTTCATGGAAAATATTTTCTGTAATATACTGAAGAAAAATTAACTACATTTTAACAGTGCTTTGCAATATGATACTTACTTTTTCTGAGAGTTTATAAAATTTTAATATTTCAAGGAATTTACCACACCTGTGAATTCTGAATTCCCTTACCTTGAACAACAACTTGGTTGCTGGGCACTAAGATCTGTTGTCCATCAGTGGTCTGTGCATACTGCAGAATGGTAGTACCCGGCTGAGTGGCGGCTGCATTGGTCATGGTTAATGTTTGCAGGCCTTGTACCCCATCGGTACCATTGTTAGCCAGTTGTATTGCTCCTCCCTGGGTAATGGCAACTAAAACCCAACGGATTTTATTGTTACAAGTGTAATTAATATCATATAATACATTTAAAACACATTAAATCCAATGTAGAATAATTTGCAAGACATAATCTAAGAGTAAGTACAGCAAATAACATCACCAAGAAGGATCTGGTATACTCAAGTAACCTGCTGCACAGGAAACCCACATCCAGTTTCTACAATAGAAATGTGCTCTATGAACCACGTTATAATTTATAATAATTATGCCTATTAACAACTTTAAAAAAACATGTAAGTGAGAAAATGATAAATCCCTTTTGAAGTTATTTGATTCTGAAGAGGTTCCACTTTGTGATCCACACTTTATTTTAGCATTAACTATATAATATATTAATTGTTTAATATTTGTTGTCCCACTAGTAAATAAATTTTAGGGTAGGAAATGTAATTTTTCTTCTCTACTTTCATGCACTTAGCGCAGTGGTGGGCATGTAATAGGCACCCAATAAATGGTTGTTTTAAAGTGTAATTCATGACAGTTCATCAGTGCATTCTACTCTTTAACTCTTCTAGCAATTCATAAACTATATCAAAAGTCGACTCAATGAAGCAACTGAAATATCCTATGAAACTTAATTATCACAGAGTCTCTCATAAGTTTAAAATTAGAGCTCAAGATCATCATTTAGAAAAAAATATTTTACTGTCATTTCTAAGTTATATATTCAAGCATTTGCATATAGGACCCTTTGTTGTTTATGCCATAATTAACCACACTTGCCATTCATCTGTTACAAACTAAATCAACTTTTGCTAATACTAATAGATATTTCACTTTATAAAAAGCCGAAATCACCTTTATGCTACCGTATATGGAAAGAGTTAATTTAAAAAATAGATTATTTTATTTGGCAGAAGCAATCCTTTACATACTAGCACTGAGATACACGGTTGGATCCTCTCTAGACAAATCTCCCTAATAGGGGTCAAGTTTTCCAGAAAGAGACAGACCAAAAATCACAATACTGCATATAAAATAGTGTAATGGATCTTAACTGAGTAAGAAAAAAACTAAAATATGTAAGAAAATCAACATGTCTGACTTACAATTAAATATCTATTAATAGTTACTATTAAATATCTATTAGAACATTACTATTCTAATATCAATTAGATATTACTATTAAATATCTATTAGAAAGAAAATTAGTTTGGAATGAATTGTTAGCAAGTTCTTGGAAACTATAATATCTTGAGGCATTTGTACATGGAAAATTAATTCTTCACTGCTCAATCAAGAAATAAGAGACTGGGTGCAATGGCTCATGCCTATAATCCCAGCACTTTGGGAGGCCAAGGTGGGAGGATCGCTTGAGGCCAGGAGTTTGAGACTAGCCTAAGCAACATGTGAGACTCTGTTTCCACAAAAAATTTAAAAAAAATTAAAAAAAAAGAAGAAATAAGAAGAGTTAGTGGCTATGATGTGGTTAGTTTAGCAAAATAATACTTGTGGAAATTAGGACATTGGCATATACAATCCATCCACTTTAGCTAAGCCCAAAAGTTTTACTTATCTTAGACAAGGGTTTGAAAAAAATGGAATGTGGAAGAACTATTCTAAGATTAATTTTGTGTGATTATTTGAAAGAATCAGAAGGTTAACAGAATCAAACCCCAATTTCTCATGTACAGTTAATAAGCAAATTCCACTATATGTAACACACCACTTTCTGCTTGGCTGCATAGCAATGAACTCAAGGTAGGAGGAAGGAAATAGTAAACCATATATGAAAAGACCTGAGTTCTAGTCCAAGTTCCATCACTAAACTTATTTATAAATAGAAACATCTGGTTCTAGCCACTAAGTACAATTGTGGTAAATATCAAATGAGGTCATATATATGCAAATACTTTGAAAACTGAAATCTGATCCTATTGAAAATGGTTTTTCTCTACAATATTTATTTATATGCTTCATTATTCCAAAAGGGTTTGAGATACTTTTTAATAAAACAAAAGTCATTAAAACAAGAATAAAAAGATAGAAGTCAAGTAACTGATATACCTCTAACTATATATAACAATTCTACCAGAAAGTCTATACTAAGAAAGGTATACAATTAAGCATAAACTTAGTTGAAATTCTGGAATAAAGAAGAAAACATCATGAGACAGTTTTATTTAGTGAAACAAAAAAATTCAAGTTCAAAATGACAGATACACGTTTTTTTATCTAAGAGTAAAATTTCTAACAAACCTTCAGTATCAGGGACAGGTGAACCGAGTAATGAATAAACCTAGTAACAGCATGAATTAAAAATAATAACCAGTTTATGGAAGGAATATAAACTGACGCAAGCACTTGGAAGAGCAACTGAGGAGGATACGCATTCATTAAACAATTCCACTCTTAGTATGCTACCCCACTGAGATGCTACTACATATATAAGGGTGTTTATTTGCCTTATTTGAAATAGTAGAAATGTCCTAAATGTTCCTCAGTGGAAGAATGTTAAATGTTACATTTATACAGTGAAACATGATGCATGTAACTGTTAAAGAGACAATATATATAACTATATGTATGTTTGTATTTCTACAGCATATAAATAACCTAGGTTTCACTTGTGTAAAAAAACTGATAACTTGTGTGTATATAAATAGAATGGAAAAGAATGGAGGAATATATATCACTCTTACTACTGGGGAGAGACGAAAAGGATTTTTACTTTTCATTAATACTATAAACCTCTAGCATTTGAATTCTGACAACTGTATATTCATTTTTCTTTTTTTTTTGAGACAGAGTCTCACTCTGTTGCCCTGGTTAGAGTGAGTGCCGTGGCATTAGCCTAGCCTAGCTCACAGCAACCTCAAACTCCTGTGCTCAAACAATCCTACTGCCTCAGCCTCCCAAGTAGCTGGGACTACAGGCATGCACCACCATGCCCGGCTAATTTTTTTTCTGTATATATTTAGTTGTCCAGCTAATTTCTTTCTATTTTTTTTAGTAGAGACGGGGGTCTCGCTCTTGCTCAGGCTGGTCTCGAACTCCTGAGCTCAAACAATTCGCCCGCCTTGGCCTCCCAGAGTGCTAGGATTACAGGCATGAGCCACTGTGCCTGGCCTGTATATTCATTTTATAAGTTAAGAAGTATGTAAGTATTGCTATATATGTGAGTATTCATTATATTGCTTCTTAATGAAAAATCAAAAACATAATGTTAAATCGGTTCCATCAAAGCTACAGATGCATTTACAGAGAGGATAAGGGATAAAGATAATGAATAAAGCTTTAAAAATCCCAAGGTATTAATCTCTTAAAAGTAGCAGTTTTCAGTTGCTGGAGGAGGGGTGTACCAAATTAAACATGTAGGGGGACAGTGGTATTTCTCTAAACTTCACTTCCCTTTTTCAGATTATGATAAACCTCTTTTCTAAAGAGTATGCTTTCTAGTTTGAGTGAGAATCTCTGTAATAGTGCATTTCTGTTACTGAAAGGAGAATGTTGTAGACCTTAGGTATGCTGAAGTAGGGAAAAAATAAAGATTATGTATCAATGTTGTAGAACATCTTGAATAACTAAAATTATCTGGATATGAAGCTAACTTAAACTAAAAATACACATACAGGTATAGATATGTACGTCTTTATATCTACCAACAAAGAGCTTAAGAAACAAGATGACTGAGCTCATTCAACTTAAATAGTGGACAAGAAGTTTAGTAAAAAATGCCTGCCTTCTACTTACTATCAGAAGTTTCAGTTTTGGGAGAGCTAAAAAGTTTGCTAATTGAAAATCTGCTTTTAATAGAGTTGTAATACTAATTAAGTGTTATACAAACCAAGGTTGATTTTTTTAGCTATAACTAAAAAATTAGTGTCCTGGGGTCAAACTTTTACACGTATTTCAGATACAGATTACTTCAGGGCATTAGAAAACTAACGCAATGAAGGAGGTTTAATGTGTGTATTTAATTTGTAATTGAGGTGGGAGGGAAACTATATAATGGGCAGTACTGGGTTTAATGAACAAACCAAAATGAAGAAATCAATGAATGAATGAAGGAGGTATTTGGAGAGGCAATGGTTTAGGGAAAAAAAGAGGGGAAAAAAAGTACCTTCACACAAATACCTTTGATCACATAAAAGCAGAATTCAAAAGCATTTTATAATAGATTTAGGTGAAAGATAAGAACAGGTAAAGGAGATAAGAGACCTAAGTGCCAGACAGAGACATCATAGAAATGAAAACTTTAATAATTTTGCAAGAGAAAACTTTGCTTTTTGTGAGCCAAAACGCAAAGTGTCTGAATTTCAGCAGTCCTTATGTTTACGTTATCAGAATTCATGACACTACCTTTTATATGAAAAGGAGTAATGACTGACTGTGCTGGCAGACTACAACCAAGCCAATCCTACCTCCACTTGAAACATGATGAAATACAAAGATTTTTAAATGCCACTTTTAGAAGGAAAGACAAATTATTAAAAGGAATAATGAGACCATTTTTTGGCATTAAATATATCAAAGGATAATTATTTTCCTTATCTGAAAAAACTCATGTTCTCTCTTAACATACATGAGGACTAAGTCTAGAGGTTCAATTAGTGGTTCAAAAAATTTAGACTCTTCATAAAACTGCACAAAACAAAGGGACATTTACAGGGCTTACATACTTGAGTAATCCTAAATAAAACTCCGAAGAAAAGAAAATACTTCCATTACAGACCTTTGCATATTAAAGAGTAAAGGAAATATAATAACGGCAGCAAGACTGAGAAAAGACTTGGCACTTATGTGATTCCTTCAAAGAGAATGTAAACATCAGTTTTTCTTCTCACTTTTTAAAACAGAAATGATCTATTACTCACTATACTGTCCACTGCTAGTTTGGTAAATCGGAGTTGGCACCGTTACAGTGGTGATGGCAGGTGCTGAAGTCTCCTCTTCAGATTTTTCTTCTTCAATCCTTGGCACTCCTGGTGCATCAGAAGATAAGTCATTCAAAATTTTCCTAGAAAAATAGTGAACTATATTAATTAAAAATGTAAGTAAAATTTACTGCTTAAATACAAATAGTTAAAGATCAGAAAATTGGCAGAAAGCTGCCAATGTTTAAGACAGAAACTTAAAATACATGAATTACAAGAATAAACTCCAAATAGATCAGGAATCAGTCTATATGTCAAAATGAACCCAAATAAGTACTGAAAACATCAAAGACTGCCCGGGTGCAGTGGCTCATGCCTGTAATTCTAACAGTTTGGCTCAGGCAGGAGGATGGCTTGAGGCCAGGAGTTTGAGACCAACCTGGGCAACACAGTGAGACCCCCATCTCTACAAAAAACAGAAAAATTAGCTGGGCGTGGTAGCATGCACCTATAATCCTAGCTACTCAGGCAGCTGAGCTGGGAGGACTGCATGAGCCCAGGAGTTTGAGGTTGCAATAAGCTATGATTGCACCACAGTACTCCAGCCCGAGTGACAAGCGATACCCCCTCTCAAAAAAACAAAACCAAGCCAAAGATGAATTCTCTTTGACCTGAGTGTAAGTAGAACCTAACTGTGCTCTAAAATCCACGTGCAATTAGAGATAAACACAATTGACTATATAAAAAATTCTTTTGCATTGCAAAAACCACCAAAAAAAAAAAAAAAACCCAACAAACCAGGAGAAGATATTTACATATATCACAGATCAAGGGCCAATATCCTCAATATATAAAGAACTCTTAAATTAAGGGGTGGGCCATTGCGTGGTGGCTCACATCTATAATCCTAGCACTCTCGGAAGCCGAGACTAGAGGATTGCTTGAGGCCAGGAGTCCAAGACCAGCCTGAAAAACATAGCAAGACACTAACTCTACAAAAGATAGAAAAAATTAAGTGAGCATGGTAGCACATGCCTGTAGTCCCAGCTACTTGAGAGGTTGAGGCAGGTGGTTTGCTTCAGCTCAGGAGTTTGAAGTTGCAGTCAGCTATGATGACACTACCGCACTCTAGCCTGGGCAAGAGAGTGACACCCAGTCTCAAACAAAAAATAAAAATAAAAATAAAATAAAAAAAAATTAAGTGATAAAAAAACCAAAAAACCTGATTCTTAACTTCTCAATTATCAGATTGTAGAAATTAAAAAGTATAATATATTCTGTTAGCAAAGCTGCAGGAAAACAAGACCCACACTGCTGCTGGGAGTATAAAATTGGCACAATTCTGACTGAAGGAACTTGGTGACATCTAAGAAAACTACATGTTTAAGCATCAATCTCACTTCCAGGAATTCACCCTATTTCCAACAGTATGAAAACATTTGCTTAAGGTTATTCACAGTAGTACTGTTTATAACTGCAAAATACTGGAAGTAATCTATATGTTCACACATAGGAGAGTGGCTGAATAAACTACGGTACATCCAAATAATGGGTATAGCATGGCGTCTATCATGTAAGAAAAAAAGGGAAATAAGAAAGTATACATGTATCTACTATTTGTTCAAGAAAAAAAAATCAGGTTGGATAAACCAGAGCTTAAGGAGTTCAGTTATCTACTGGGGGTTACGAGTGGGTGGGACTGAAGTGAAAAGGACAGAAGAAATGGGGGGAGGGTCGATGGTGCACTACTGAGTAAACTCTTTTGAACAATTCTGATATTTGGAACAGTGTTAATGTTTCACGTAGAAAAATAAAGTTAAGGTCAACAGGGATGGGGGAAAAACTCTAAAACAGAACACAAAAACGAATGAATCTTACCATATTTCAGATGAATAACATAATCACACTGAGGAGGGGAAAAACCCCTAACTCAAATAATTTTTGACATTGTAAATTTATAACAATATTTAGCTTCAACAGTCTACCCAGATTCTGCCCCTTCATGTTGTTATTGCTAAAATGACATCTTCATACACTGTATGCTGATTAACAAGATTTATAGTTATTGTTTTTATGCCTTTCTCTTTCAAATCACATAGGAAGAAAAGAAGATTTACAAACCACAACTATAACAATCCTGGCTTTTATATTTACCTATGTAATTACCTTTAACTAATGTAGAAAATATTTTGCTATTATCTCTCTTTAAATACTTCCTTTCTCCCAATTTCCCCCTCTGGAAATCCTATAAATGCTTTCATTGGAAGATCTCATTCTGTTCTCCATGAGTTTTCACCTGTGTTTCACATAGTCTACTTCTTTCTGTTCTCCATTCTCAGTTATTTTCTCAGATCTCTTCAGTTTGCCAATTCTCTCATCAGCTACTTTCATCTAGTTTATCCCATTTACTGTTTATTTTTAAAATTCCCATGAATGTACTTCTCATTTCCAAGACTTCTTACTGGTTCTTTTCTATCTGTTCAATGAACTCCTTATTGTAAGGATGCTTTTCTCTCCTTTATCTCTTTGGAAATGAAAAACACAACTATGTTGTTTTAAACAGCTCATAGATTGGCAGTTGGTCAACAGATCCTACACCTTAGGTTAACAATGCTCTAGAACTGTGGTCCTCAACCCCCAGGCCATGGACTATGGACTGGTACCAGTCTGTGGCTTCTTAGGAACCAGGGCCACACAGCAGAAGGTGCACAGCAGGCCAAGTGAGCCAAGTTTCATCTGTATTTACAGCCGCTCCCCATCGCTTGCATCACTGCATAAGCTCTGCCTCCTGTCAGACTGGCTGCATTACATTTTCATAGGAGCTTGAACCTTAATATAAACTGTGCATAAGAGGGATCTAGATTGCACCCTCCTTTTGAGAATCTAATACCTGATGATCTGAGATGGAGCTGAGGTGGTGATGCTATCGTGGGGGGAGTGTCTGCAAATAGATTATCATTAGCAGAGAGGTTTGACTGCACAATAAACGTAAAACGCTTGAATCATCTCAAAACCATCCCCTCATGCCTGGAAAAATTGTCTTCCACGAAACCCGTCCCTGGTGCCAAAAAGCTTGGGGACTGCTGATCTAGATCAGTGTTTCTCAAACTTAGCACGAAAAAGAAGCACTTAAAGTGTGTATTAAAACAGATTCCTGCGTCCCTGTCTTAGAGAATCTAAATCATTACGTGTGGGGCGGGGGCCCAATAATTTGCATGTCTAACCAGATGCTGATTTACTAGTCTGGTATATAGACAACATTGTGAGTAGTACTGGCCTCCAGAGCACTACTTTTTAAACTAAAGTCACAACCCTCATGTGGGTCATGAAAGCAACTAAGTGCACTGTGACCAACATAAAACACCAAATAAGAAATAGGTGAACCAGAGGCTGGGAATGGTGGGGGAAAGAGGGATGGAGAGGGGTGGAAAAAAGGAATAGAGATGTATTTATTACCACTGAACTACACACTTAAAAACAGTAAAGATGGTAAATTTTGCACGTATATTTTCTCTCTCCAAAAATAACTGAACATCACACGAGAAGGGTTAAGTACTGCTTTGTGTAACTTTTGCTTCAGATGTCTGTGTGTACATGTAAGTGTATAGAAACACATACATAAATATACGTATAATTTATGTGTATGTATTTGTATTATATAGAAAACTGTAATTTAAACAAATATTTCTTACTATGGATTATGGTCCAAAAGTTTAAAAGCTACTTACTAGACTTGCAAATAAATCTACTCTTCTGCATGACAATGCAAACACATGAAGTGATTATTCTTTGATTTCTCTTTCTAGTTTTTCACATTATTGTTCTAGATTATCTTTGTTACCCTCCTTGGATACAGTTCACTTTCTCTTAAAGTACATTCCAGATGTGCTCTAAGCATTGGGATTAATTCCCTTAATCTAGATACTACGTTTTTACTAATGTAGTTTTACAATGTGTTGGTTTTTTGGGCAGCCATATCACATCAACAATAATTAAAGAGCTTAATTATCTTTTACAAATGAATTCTTAATCCAAAATCCTGTACTGAATAACTCGTTTTATTTTATGCAAGTTCAGAAACTTTACAGTTATTACTACCATTACACCCTATTTGTTTCAGTCTGTTTCCCTTGGCTGCGATAATCTTTCAAAGTACTTATTCTCTCCTATCCATCAAGGTACTCTTAAGGTTCTGTCATTTACAAATTTGATAAGCATGGTTTCTATGTTTTTCAGATAAACTGCTGGTAAAAATACCAAGACAACTGAGACCAAGTGAGAGCCCTTCGAGAACTTCCTCTGGATATAAATTAATCACTATAAGGTGGATTGTTCCAATAAAAATTCACCCAGTATTTTCACTTACCACGTAATCCCCATTTCTCTAATCTTACAAGCGTATATAAAAAAAAAACTTTTGTTAAATACCTTTCCCAAGACACAGAGACTAGGTTTCAAGAATTTATACATTTAAAATAAAAGAACAGTATCCCAGTGTGGAAGTCTGATTGTAAGGAAGATACAATTATCTTTCATGATAGTGGTCCTTTCTCTATGTATGTGTGGTCTCAGGGCATCTTTCATTTGATTATTAAGGTGCTATTATTTCAATGACCTTTGCTAAGATTTAGGCTACATACCAATTAAAGCAAATAAAAAGTTTTTTTTCCAATGTAAAGCTCATATTTTATAAGGTCTACAATTAAGATTTCCTTAGCATTTATACAGAGAGAAGCCATGTGGTTTGTTCCTTAGTACCAAATGTGTTATATACTAACACATGTGCTTCAAGATCAAATGTGTTATATACTAACATGAGATATACTTCAAAGCTAAAATCTAACACTAGTTATATTTAAAACAAAAGAAATTATGAGTATAAATGCATATAACACATACCTGGTAGCATAAAATTTTTTAAGACCTCAAAATCAATTTATCGACATTTTGGACCCTTAATTTAATTGTGAGGATAAACAAAAGAGTTTAGTTTAGAAGCCAAGTAAGTGGGGGAAAAAGACATCAAACACCCCTTGAACAATAGGAATGTAATTAGAATAATTTAGACTAACAAGGAAGATAATTATGAGCCTGCGGTTTATTAAACTCTGAAGTAAGCTTATCAAGATCCATGGAATTGCCCTTCCTGGAGATATTTAATATGGAACTAATTTCTACATATACCTGCCTTACATGGAGGTAAGGCAGTATCTATAGCTGAACACAAACTAGAGTAAAGGAGCCCCTAAAATTAGGGGATGTTAGAAAATGCTATAACTTTATTAAATGTATTCCAGATTTTTAACAGAAAGGCAGCAGCCAGCACAGCCTACAAAAACAAACAAAAAATATCAGTGTTTACCCAGGACTGTTCAGAGTAAGAAGTTTTCTTATTCTGTATGATAAGCTTCAACTTATTTGGGAGAAGTAACTCAAGATGAAAAGAAGTAATCTGTAAGGTAGTGACTTGTGGAGCTAACTGGTCTTCTAACATCTCTTTATCTGCAACTAACTGAGGCTTTCTGCATATCCTTGATTCTAAATTCTAACTATTAAATTCCATACCTGTAGGAAGGCCTTCTTGAAAGAATTTCCCTTCGTTTTTGGGAATCAGTTACACTATCCACTGACTCCTGTGAATCTTCACTTTCTGCAATAGTTGAAATCTGAAAATAAAGAAGAACTTTATCTTGATAATCAAATTTAGTTTCCATAAAATTTTTATAAATTTTAAGAAAAAGCCAAACACAAAAATACACATGTAAGCCTTATACATGCTTCAGTAGGGGAAAAAAAAATCAATTTTCATGGGAGACAACCACACCAATCACTCTCCCCTTCCCTTTACTTATCCTATAGACTATTTAAGATGAAGTCAGAGAACCTGAAACATCTGCAGCTTAATTTCTTTCAGGAATCCGTGATACTGATTCTGAATGCATCAGTATTACTTATCAATTTTTTCTTACATTTGTTGTAACAAAACTTTCAATTAAAATAAGGCTCTTGACATGCGGGATAGAATGAATAACTAAATATTTGGTCAGGAGTCTATAAAGTGACTATCCAAATATTTTTAACTACTGTGTAAACACTTATGAATATATTTACAATTGTATAAATAAGATCGGCAATCCCTCACCACATCCCACATGGTTGTTTCTAACAATTTAGGAAAAAGTCCTTTCTGCATATAGACATGCTTCCGAGTTGGCAGTCTATAATTATTTTTAAGTAAAATTCAAGGTAAGGAAAGAACTATGCATTTCTGGTTAAGTATCCCTAGACTGAAAAGTAATCATATAATTGAATAAAGATTTTACATGGAATAATAGCAGAAACTAGAATTTATTGATAACTTACTATGTGCCAGGTGTTATGCACTTACATATTATTACATTATTTAATACTCACAGTAAAGTAGGTGTCAGATGGGTACTTTACTACTATATCCATTTTATAGATGGAAGAACTAAGGCACAAAGAGGTTAAGTAACTCACCTAAGTCACAAAGTTAGGAAGTAGTGGAGCCACTATTAATACTTAGCATCTCCATTTTAGACATCCTTACCAGCATCAAAATCCTGGTGGTTCCAATCTCAAAGCAATTTTGTCAGAAGCAGCAACCGGTGGCATTTTTAGATCGTTTCTAGACTAAAGTTCACTCACCTAAAATGTTTATCTGTCAAATTAACACTGCCAAGTTTCTCTAGTCTAATCAGCAGGAGCCTTATGATTCTTCCTGAACTAGGTGCACATGATGCTGTCAGAGAGAGAATTATATTTAACTAAGACAAAAGGGTCTGTGTGGGTTAGCTTCACATCAGAACATATGGCAATGGCAGTAAAAAAAAAAACATATTCAGAGGTACTTGAGAAATTTCAAGGGTACCGTGTATGTGGTGTGAGCCTGACAGTTCTGGAGAGTGGGTACTCATTTTGACAGGGCTTTGTGATATACACGCTCACTTTAAAACAAAATCAGGTAAATCTAGTAATGTGCCCCATCCAAACACTTTAAAGTACAAGTAGTATAGTCTGAAAAACCTCAAAATCAGTAGGCAACATTTAATGAATCCAGGAATGACAGATAAAAAGATGGGCAAGGCTGAATTTAATCTGTGATTCTCGGAGAAGCAATAATGCTATAGTAATTGCCAAAGGAGCATGTAGAAAAATTTCTCATTTATCAGTAGCTGCTGTAACTAGCCCACACAACAGTTTCTGCATACACTTTTTTGTAGATATAGAGCAGATTAGGAACTATGAAAAGGCCTCAGCAAAGGGTCAGAAATTCAAGGAACAGCAACAAGTTTAAGACTGAACTCAAAGTGGACAGTACTGTGACAATTGTTATTTACCTTCATTAATGCTCCACTCAGAATCTACTTAGTTTCCCTGCGGCTCTTTCTCTCTGCCCTCTGGTTGACTCTTAAATTAAAAGTTCCATCCTTAACCCTCTCTTAAGGACTATGGTGATTTAGTAATACCACCTCCAAGTTGAAACTCATTAAAACATTAAAATATGCTACATAAACAACCCACAGAATAGTTTTGAAATGAAATAAATTAATGTTACTTTTTTAATCTGTGGCCCTTGGTAGATAAAAGGTTGCCCTTCTTTGATTTAAAAGATTTTGTCAGTTCAGACAGAAATAATTAACTTATCATTATTTAATGATTACAACTTTTAAATATAAAGGGAATTGAGAATTATTCAATACCACATAGTGAATGTAACATTTCCTCTTTGGGAATACTATCCAGAGAGAAACCAATTCCTATGAACTCTCTAAAAAAACCCCCCCAAAACAACAAAACAAAACAACAACAAAAAACTGCCAAAGAATATACCAACACCTAGAATGAAGGCTAATGTAAACTATGGTACAATGTAGGTACCTCTATTATAACACAAATGTACCAATCTGGTGGGGGATGTTAAGAATGGAGGAGGCTATGGCATGTAGGAGGCACATGGGAAATCTCTGTACCTTCTTCTCAATTTTGCTGTGAACCTAAAATGGCTCTAAAAAAATAAAATCTCAAAAAAAAACCATACTGGATCCACATTTCTGAGACTAACAAAAACCATGTCAAAATCCATTTTATAAATAATTATTAATTATGGTTCAATATATACTTAACATATTATTAAAAATAATCCCATGGAAAATTATATCTCACAAGTATCACAGATTACTACCACATTCCAATGATGGAACTTCTTTCTCTGGTCCTCATCTCCTATTACTTCTCTTATTAACCACTTCCTAAGTTCCTTAAATAGGTCGTTAATTTTGGCTACTTCCAAGTCAAGAAGCTTTCAAAAAGCCAAATTACCACTTGCAGATATAAAGATTTTAGATCTGTATTTCACAACTTTGGTTTGTTTAAAACCCATATTGCCTTTTTATATCAGGGAAAAACCTCCTAGTTGTGATTATTTGAAATTTGAAAATAAACTATATGATGACTAGAACCAAATCAAAGCAATGGTAATATTAGAAATGTTTTCTAAAACTATGTATGGTTCTCTGGAAACTTAAGTACTTTCCCTGCGTAGAGCTGAGACTCATGGTTTAGGTACAGTTTTTTACTCACTGGATCAAGAAGCTTACTAAACATCTAGAGCAATGATCTTCAAACTCTTAATTTGCAGATCTCTCTTATAAATAAGAAAATTTTACATAAGTATATATATCTTACTTGTAAATTTTTAAAGTGTACTTTTTATAAAACCAGAGTTCTTAAAGAGATAGGATAAGTATAAATTTCTACATTTCGTAAAGGTAAATCATTTAATTTTTCACTGTTGTGAGAATGATGTGATTTAATATGCTTCACTAAAAAATCATTTAATACCTTGTAACAGTGATCCAGAAATCTGATTCTAAGCTTGGGTTTTTTGAAATGTGATTTAACACTTGTTAGTGTTGGAAAAGAGAACTCATAATATATAGATAAAACTAAGTACCTTTTAGGCTGTGCTTTCATTTTCATCTACTGATTATGCAAGTTTTTAACAAGATTTATCTAGTATATTTTCATCTCCCTGGCTCTAAGTCAGCTTATTATATGCTCATATAAAAGTGTTACTATTTCATATTTTTAACAAAGAAGTTAACCACCCACTGAAACTCCAGAATAAACTTCTGAACGGTTTAGAAAATTCTATCTCTAGGGTTTTTAAAGTATATAGATTTGAGTTTCTAAAGGAGACAAACTTACATCTCTAACTACTCTCCTCTTTGCTTACTCCATTCCAGCAACATCTTTCTGCTATTCCTTAATATCCCAAGCATACTTTCACTTCAAACATTTGGGTTTGCTTTTGTTATCTGCATGGCTCTCTCACTTCCAAACTTTAGGATCTTCATGGCTTAACCTCCTTCATTGCCTTCTGGTCTTCGCTCACTGTATTCCCTGACCATGTTAGGTAAACTAGAACACCCCTCCCTCCACATCATTCTCTATCTGTTTCCCCTGCTTTATTCATCTCTTTAGCACTTATCCTCACCTGACATACTTTATTTTTTCATAGTCTGTTTCTTTTCATTCAAATATGATCTTCAGGAGAATAGAGAAGTATTATTTGTTCACTGCTGTCTTTCATACCACCTAGAACAGTGACTGGCACATAGCATGTGATCAATAAACATTTGTTGAAGGAATGGATATAATAATTTAAAGTAATATAATTCATAAATCCTCTCTCTGGCACTATATTGAAATGGAGGAGAAGTGAGGACGTCACTGTCAACCCCTATATATTGTGAAATTCACACTATTTTTGCAAGGATTCTCACATAATCTATTGAGAGGTGGTTTATGTATATACATACAGATAAAGTTAGGGCACCAAAGCCAAGCCAGATTTGAAATATTAGTACATATTAGTTTTTATACTAATTATATAGATTAATTATATAAATAGAAATCCCACTATCTTATTCTCACATCAAGAGAAATGAACCTTGTATATTTTGAAAATTTTGTTCAGGAATACTAATATTCTCCCATCTAGAAATATGAGGAACCTCCTTGTTTGATCACCTCTTCTGATATAAACTACTTCTTAGTTATTAATACTAATCACTATTAACCAGTTGAAATGAACATTAAAGTTTAATTAATTTTCCACGGTTTAGGCCCTTTAAAGCAAAATAAAAATAGTATGTTTGTGTTTCTATTGTAGAATCCAGGGTTCAGAAAGTCCAACTTTTCTCTGCAAATACACACATTTAAAATAGTAAGCATAGCTCACCTTAATGGAAAAATGTGCTCTTGAAAAGATGAATACATATTTCTATACAGTTAATGGCCATATAATCCGCAGGTCTAAATTATTTTATTTTTTTAGAGACAGGGTCTCACTCTGTCACCTAGGCTAGAATGCAGTGGGCATGATTATAGTTCACTATAACCTCTAACTCCTGGGATCAAGTGATTCTCCCGCCTCAGCCTCCTGAGTAGCTGGGACTACCAGTGTGTACCACTGTGTTCAGCTAATTTTTTTAGTTTTTGTAGAGACGGGGATCTCAGTGTGTTGCCCAGACTGGTCTCTAACTCCTGGCCTCAAGCAATCCTTCTGTCTTGGCCTCTCAAAGGGCTAGGATTACAGGCATGAGACACCATGCTTGGTTCTCCAGGTTCAAAATATGTTATCCCAGAATAAAGATTAAAATTAAGAAAATAATGATATCACATATTAAAACCAAAAATTATAGTCTCGGCAAATTTTGTGGCTATAATTTTGGTAATTTTTGTGTGTTCTTTATGAATAGATCTTCTTCTATATGGTGATATAGGGATGATATGACCAAGGTCATTTGACTTATAAATGTCCAAACTGGGTCTAGGTTTCCTGACTAGCAGGTCAAGTTCTTTCCACTATTATTAAGAGGAGAATATGGTAGGGAATTAGTAATGGGATAGTATGGAGAATGGTAAGTTAGCATTCAATGGAATAGTAACTGAGGCAAAGGACTAATGCTCAGTCACTGTGATTTCTTAGATGTATCAATTCTTAGGTCTTTACCTGGACAATATTATCTTGTACTTGTTAGCAAATTCCATTCTTAGTGTCTTATGGAAATTCATACAACTTAATGATTTCACATAAAAACATTATTTCTTTTCTTCCCATCCCCCCGCCCCATATAAGTGTAAAAGCAAACCAAAAGCACAAGGACAGAATGAAGTAGAGGTAGGTAAATGCAGCTCAATGACTCAACAGTATAAATGGCTGATGAAATCTGATGACATTAATAGAATGCTTCCAGAACAAAGAGAGCACTTCTCCTCTCTACAAGTATCAACCAGTTCTGGTTGCCACACTCAAGGAAAACGCAACAGCTTTCACTCAAAAGAAAACCACCAGGACGGTGTAGAGGAATCAATGTTATATCATATAATAAATGGCTGAAGAAAAATAGGAATTTTTTTAATCTAAAAATTTTCTTAAAAATATGAAGGATGTAGGATATAGGGAACAGGAAGCAGTCTAATAGAAAAGGACTTGCTAACCTAATTTCCAAGAATAGAACTGGGATCACCTGGTAAAAGTTTTAGGAAGCTACAGTCTTGCTCACCACGGGAAAGACTATTTTGGCAATCATTCCTAATTATAAATAGGTTACTTCAGGAAACTCTGAAAGTGCTCAAGTAATGCTCTACACTACCATTTAGAAGAGGGGAGAAATGTTACATAGGGGAGTTAAGTAACAGACTAAGGGCTAGGTAGGTAACAAGTTTGGTGTAGATCTAGAAGATCTCTAAGGTTTTTACTCAAGTTGAAATTCCATGTTTATAGAGGAGAAGGACAAAGACATAAAGAATAATTTCTCACCTTCCTTTCTAATAATAGTTCTCTCCAAATCTAGGACCTAGGACTCACCTGTGTTCCGGAGAAAAGTCTTTTTAAGTCCTTACAGGAAGACTGTGAAGCAAAAAATATGAAATGGGAGGCTGGGGTTATGGCCTACTTGAATGAACATTCAAGTCTTTTTTTTTTCTCAATAAGCTCAATTGCAAAGATCTATACTGCTCTTGGTTCCCTACAGCTAAATAGAGTAGTCACCTTCAAAGATTTACAGTGACTTTTTTCCCTTTGGATCAAACCCAAAGGAAAAATCTCCTCAAAGAATAAGATAACATGCATAGTATCATCTCTAACCCTTAAGATGTACCTTCTGAATATATTATTATTTCAAAGTTATGTACTGTAACTGAAACCTTAAACATAGCTGATTTTACAAATGCTTGAGTGATCTCTAAGCTCAACTAATATCTTTGGTAAGGTTATTAACTAATTTTTGATCAAGGGTTTATTTTCTTTTTCCAATTGCAGGTTTAGAAAATTATACAGTTATTATTTTTATATCTCAATTTTCCTTAACTGAGGTACATCAACTCTACAGTCTCTCCCAAGCATTTCCACTTTATCCCACGTACTTAAAATACTTTCCCTGATCAATTCTTTTTCTTCTGTAACTGATGAAAAAGTCATTGTTTTTATGTCTGTTCTTGTGTACATATGTTCCTATACATAAGGTGACTCTACAGATGCAGCATATTCCTTTACTGTGGGGTAAAATAAACTCTGAACTAGATGTGCCCTTATTTTCATAACTAATGAAAGGAGAGAGATAATGGCTATAAAGTAGAAGCATGAAAGTAGATGCAGAACTTTTTATACACATACCTGAACTGTCTGGACTTGTGGAGACTGAATAACTGATGGCTGGGCCGCCTGAATAACTCCATGGACTTGAACTGTCTGCCCGTTGGGCAGCTGTACTAAAGTTACGGTGGGAGCAGATGATGTTGCATGAGCTGCTGGCATAGATACCTACGGTGTTGAACATAGAAAAAAATTACCATCACAGATACCTCCTTGGAAGTACTCATGTTCAATATGAAATATCTTTTTAGAAGTAAAAATACTTATATACTTTCTGTTAGATAAGTATTTCACCAATATGAAAGAAACTAACGATTTAATGCTTTTTTTTTAGAGACAGGGTCTCACTCTGTCACCCAAGCTGGAGTGCAGTGGCAGGATCACAGCTCACTTGCAGCCTCAAACTTCTGGGCTCAAGCAATCCTCCTGCCTCAGACTCCCAAGTAGCTGGGACTACAGGCATGCGCCACCATGCCCAGCCAAAAAAATTTAATATTCTTTAAAAAAGGAAAAAAAAAAAAACAACTCTACAAAAAAGCCAAAAACTACCCCCCTCCCATTTTTAGCTCTTCTCAAATGACAAAAAACAAAAAACTATTTTAATGTTACATTAAAACATGTAACATAGACTTCTTCTGAACACTAAGTATCACTTTATTTGCATGGTGCTTTATATTTTCCTACTTGCTTTTATATCCAATTTCTCATTTTGTTCTTGAAGAAAACTTAAGACTGGGTAATAAAGAGTATCTCCATTTTAAGCACAGAAATAACAACTGCTCAAAGAGTTTATTTACCCAAGGTCAACAGATATGCTAGCCCTGAAGAAACATGAAAGTCTTCAGAATATCATGTGTTAAATGAGCCATGTTTTAAAATCTAATTGTTCTCAAACTTGAGCAAAACTGACCTGCTAAGTCTAGAACTAAGGAAATTTTAATGAGTCAATATCCAGGTTAAGAGTCCTTAAGTCATATATGTCTATCAGATGGGATTCATTGTTCCTTTGCTTGAACACACTCAGGAGTAGGAATTTTATTTGCTCATTCAGTAAACAGTTACAGGGGACCTATGTGCCAGGAGCAACATTAGAACTGAAACTACAAAAATGAGAAACATATGGGTCTCTAACCTCAAGGAAATCAGTGGGGGGGTGTGTGTGAAGGAATGGGGAAAAGAGACACAAGTAAATACAATTCAGTGGAGTAATGAATTTGCTAAGAGAAAAAATGAACACATTGAAAAAAGCTACCCTACCCAACATAAGAGGAGGGGAGGCTTCCAGGGAAAGATGTGAATTTGAAACAAAGAATACAAGTTAGACTTATTATTATTACTTGCAGGGGAGAGGCACAGAATTTTAGGGAGCAAGGTTAACAACACCAGAAGCAAAATAGCATACATGGCAAAGAGGGATAACCAGCAGTTTAGCACTACTGGAGCACCCATGTGTTTTACTGTATGATGTAGGAAGTACCCAGAGAGAAAATAATAGAGGTAGGCAGGGGCTAAATGAGCTAGTCATAAAAAACCTTGTTCATGTCACATTAAAGAACTTGTATTTTATCCTGAGGATGCTGAGGAAGCCACTGATGGGTTTTTAAAACTCCTTAATTTCATAGTGAGGTTTGCATTTAGATAGATCATTTTAGTGGCAGTGTGAAAGATACATATTTCAGGTGGAGAAAAAGTTGGTGATGCGGAGAAAGCAGTAGTTAAGGTATGAGATGATGAAGGCCAAAAATAGGGCAGCAGCAGTAATAGGGATGGGAATGAGAGAAGTGATTTTATCAAAATTTGGGAACACATCAGGAGGAATAAAAAATTACCCATGTTTCCATATTTGAGAGAAAATAGGGAAACTATGTCATTAACTGAAACAGAGAACACAAGATGGATAAGCTTTTGGGTTGTAATGGAGGATGATGAAATTGATTTGACATCTGAATTTGCAGAGATACTTAGCAGGCAGTTAAGTATTTGACTGTGAAGCCTGGAGGGGAGATCCCTACTGAAGACAGAGTGTTTGGCACATAGATTAAAACTATGAGCTTCTACCTTTGGACAGTTAGGAAGTCCTTCCTCTGTAATTACTTCTCTTTGGCCACTGTAAGTCTTGCTTAGTTTTACCTGGTTCTCAAAATGTGGTCCACAGACTACCTGCATTACAATTACACAGGGTGCCCCGTTTGTAAAGTCGGAATCTAAGAGGAACCCCATGATATTTTCTCCTACACTGAAGTTTGAGAACCACAACCTTAAGGTTATTCAGAATATTTCATCTCAATTTCATACAAATGCTTTTCTAATATTTGAAGCAATTATGTCCTCTTCCCTGAGTCTTCTCTAGGGTAATTGTAACAAGCTAACTTAATGAATAACTCCTTTCCTACCTTATCATTCTACATAACGACTGCTTGCATTATGAGTTTATAAAATACAAATACATAAAAATAAAATAAAAATCCTGTATATTCTTATAAACCAGAGCTAATCAGTGTTAATATTTTTGCTGTAGATCTTCTAGATCTTTTTAAGGCACATGCATACAATCAATTTTTATAACACACTATTGTGGAATCTATTTTATCTTTCCAATGTGTCATAAATATCTTTCCATACCATTAGTAGTCTTCTTTAATGGTTTTAATGGCTGAACAGAAAATTACATAATTTGTTAAATAAATTCCTTACTGTTGGATATTTAGGTTTTCAAATTTGCCTACTAAAAGAAAGCTACAATGATCATCCTTTTACTTTTTACTTAAATCTATAAAAATTTACACTCTCATTGCCAGTTTTTCTTTCAGTTTAAAAAAATATCTGTAAATTCTAAAAGTAAAATCAGGTATATCATTTTTTTTTTTGGAGACAGGGTCTCCCCTCTCTAGTGGTGTCATCATAACATCATAGCTCACTGTGACCTCAAACTCCTGGGCTCCAGTGATGCTCTTGCCTTAGCCTCCCGAGTAGCTGGGGCTATAGGCATGCAGCACCACGTCTGGCTAATTTTTCTATTTTTTGTAGGGACAGAGTCTCACTATGTTGCCCAGGCTGGTCTCAAACTCCTGGCCTCCCACAGTGCTGGGATTACAGACATGAGCCACATGGCTGGCCTCATTATTGTTTTAGGTTGACTTTCTTCCTATTACTACTTAGGCTGAATTTGCTTTCTTCTGTTCACTGACCAAATCACAATCATCTTGGATTTGTTTGACAATTTTATTTTTCTGGCATTTAAAGATTGACATTAAAAAGTAACAGGAATCAGAATTATGAGAAGAAATGTCAAAAGTATATGATGTTATGTGTGTTAAGGAACTTGGATAAGTGAAAAAAACTCTGTAACTGGGAATAAAAAGAACTAAAAACATATATAAATGGGAACAGATACTATAACTCAAATCTGATGTCACTCTACTTTTAGTCTTCAGTACTAGAGGGCTGCCTGGTAAAGATGATAAACTGAACATGTACATATAATTTTGCTCCCTCCCAAATCCTTAATTATACTTCACAAAATTGATTTTTTTTTTTTTACAGGCATAATGACACCAGCATAGGAGAATGGGAAAGGAGATAATAGTAATGGAGTTTTGGAAGCTGGAAAGCAGGTGGATGAATGGTAATGAACTGGGAAGACCTCAGCAGGCCAACTTGTGATTTGGAAGTAGGCAATGCCTGATTTGTACCACAAGATCTTCAAGAGGAACAGGATCTATGGCACCCTAGAAGGTGGAGTGAAAAGAGACCGAAAATAAGGAAGGCTGTGAGGAGGCTTTTTCAGAAGCAATTGTATCCCCTCTCCTACTTTCTGTGGAAGAACAACTAATCTTCTCCATCCTGACACAAAATGGAAATTTATTCTCTGGACAGATGGTCTCTTGAATTCAAACACCAGGCATTGCTAAAGGTGGCTACTAGAGCCCAGCCCTCTTCTCTTACTTGGCTCCCAGGCCTCTTCTCTATAGGCAAGGGATTAGTGAAGCCCTCTTTAGGGAACCTGACCAATACTCAGAGGAAAGACCTAAAAGATACTGACATTAGGACCACCACTATCACCCTAAAGTGAAGCTCACAGCTCACACAGCTACTAAGCACCAAACATCCAAAGAACTTCCAATATAGCTTTTTGGTCCCCTATTTTTAAACCTGAGCACACAACTACAAATTATCAAACATTTGAGAAAAGCGTCTAACATGAAAGATGGAGATCAAAACACATATGTGTGGGAGGCTATATGGAGTATCTACGTGGGGTGAAGAAAACTTAAAATGAAACCAAAAAAACCTAATTAATATACTCAGATAAGAGAAAATACTGCCTTTGTGAAACATAAATAAGATGCTATTAAAACAAAAAGAAAAAATAACTATTCAGAGGAAAAAATAATTCTTGGAAATAGGATAACAGAAATAAAAAATTCAACAGATGGATTGGAATGTGTTGAAGAAATCTCCCAGAAAGCAGAGCAAAAAAGTTGTAAAACGGGAGGAAAAAAGATGAGAAAATTAGAGAAACAGTCCTAAAATACACTGTCTGGATCACAAGGATTCTAGAGGGTAATTAGAAAGAATAAAGGAAAAATATCACCAACCAAATAATTTAAAGAAATTGCCGGCTGGGCGCGGTGGCTCACGCCTATAATCCTAGCTCTCTGGGAGGCTGAGGCGGGCGGATTGTTTGAGCTCAGGAGTTCGAAACCAGCCTGAGCAAGAGCGAGACCCCATCTCTACTTTTAGAAAGAAATTAATTGGACAACTAAAAATATATAGAAAAAATTAGCCGGGCATGGTGGCACATGCCTGTAGTCCCAGCTACTCGGGAGGCTGAGGCAGGAGGATCACTTGAGCCCAGGAGTTTGAGGTTGCTGTGAGCTAAGATGACGCCACGACACTCTAGCTCGGGCAACACAGTGAGACTTTGTCTCAAAAAAAAAAGAAAAAATTTTCTTTTAGACACAGAGTCTGGCTATGTTGCCCAGGCTGGCCTGAGTTCAAGTGATCTTTCCACCTCAGCCTCTGAGTACCTGGGACTACAGGCACATGCCTGAGACCCTGCATTTCTAACATGCTCCTAGGCAATGCCGATGCTCCGGTCCCAGAACACACTTTGAGTAGCAAAACCCTAGAGAACTTTCAGCCCGATGTCTTTGTTTGTTTACATAAGACAATAACGCTAGTAACTAACATGTATTGAGTTCTCCTCAGGAAAGGCATTAGTCTGAGAATCTCAATGGACTGTATCCTTTAATCCTAACAACAATTTTGTGACAAATACACAATCATTTTATTTTACAGTTGAGGAAACTGAAGGTCAGAGACATCACCCCTGAGAGGTTGAGCTGGAGTTTAAATCAGACTATTTAGATTCCAAGCTTGTGCCCTTAACCACCACAAAAACTGCTTCCATAAATGCTTTCAAACAGGACATACTATGTACAAGTTCCTTAAAGGTTAGTTCCCTGAGTCACCTTGTCCGCGACTTTAATTCTATTTAGCAAAATATTGCACACCTATGTACCAGGCACTCTGCGGGGTGCAAAGGAGCCAATGGTGGGCAAGACAGGCAGGACCCCTGTTCGCAGGGTGCTTACAATCTGGGGGGAGGCTGCGAAAAGAAAATCAGGATACAGTGCGGCCAGGGCTACGTACAGAGTATTTTAGACGCACAGACGAGTATCCTAAACCAGAATGGGGACAGTGGTCAAGAAAGAATTTTAGTAATATATATTTTAGGAGCTGGAATTCCAATAGTGAGGTGAAGCCATTTTCCAAGTACGGGAGGGAGCAAAAGATGTGAAAAACCCTGGCTTGATTAAACGCCGACAGGGCACATAGGGGTGCAGGCGCCCCGCTTCCCCCAACGAGCGTACACTGGGGCGCCGCCAAGGCCCGCTTAGTGCCGGGGGAAAACGCCGGCGCCCCCCACCCCACCCCGAGTTCGGAGGCCTGCGGCCGCAGCCCCTCTCCAGACGTCCCGCACCTGTCTCCTCCACAAAATGCTCCCGGTAGGTCCGCCACCAGTGCGAGGCCCGCGCCTCCTGCTCCGCCCGGCGCCGGTAGCGGTCGAAGCTCCTGTACTTCTCCAGCCGCTCCAGGTCGCTCACATCGATGTCCTGGTTGGGCATTGGCCCCAGCGGGGCGGTCCGGCGGCTCAGGGCGGCTGCGGACACAGAGCGGACGTCAGGCCGGATGTAGCCCGCAGCAGATGGGGGCAGGCGCCGGCTCGAGCCCCAGGGTTCGGGCTATAGGGGACCTCCAAGAGCTCCCCATTCCCAGACCCCTCACCCGAGGTGCTGAAGCCCCGCCAGCGTCGGCATCCGTGCAGCGCGGCTCGCCAGCAGGGCGCCGCCATCTTCCCTCAGGCAGACGTCGCTGCCAAGGCCGCGCTAGGACCCGGGCAGAGGTGGCCGGAGGAGCGCCTGAGTGCGCCGCGGCAGGCCCCGCCCCGCCCCGCGCCTGCGGAGTCGGGCCCCAGACCCCCACTTCCGGGGAGGCCCGAGCACTTTCCTCTCGGGCTGCTGGCGCCACGCTCCGGAAGTTCCGATGGACGACTGGGAGGAGATGCGGGCAGTCCGGGCCACCAGGGGGCGGCACAGGCCCGGAGCGGTAGTCCGCGCCATGCCGGGCTCTGAGACTGCGACTCTCAGGGAGCTCACCGGAGCCCCGAAGGCGAAGGCGGCATCCTAAACTCCGCAGTGCCGCAGGCAGGGGCTGGAGCAGGAGGCACGAGCACGGATTCTGGAGTCAGACAGTTTGGGTTTAAAATCCAGATTGTGGGCCGGGCGCGGTGGCTCACGCCTGTAATCCTAGCACTCTGGGAGGCCGAGGCGGGCGGATCGTTCTGAGCTCAGGAGTTCGAGACCAGCCAGAGCAAGAGCGAGACCTCGTCTCTACCAAAATTGCTTGAAGCCCAGGAGTTTGAGGTTGCTGTGAGCTAGGCTGACGCCACGGCACTCGCCCCAGGCAAGAGTGAGACTCTGTGCCAAAAAAAAAAAAAAAAATCCAGATTGTGGCTGGGCGCGGTGGCTAAGGCCTGTAATCCTAGCACTCTGGGAGGCGGAGGCAGGGAGGATCGCTCGAGGTCAGGAGTTCGAGACCAGCCTCAACAAGAGTGAGACCCCCATCTCTAATAAAAATAGAAATTATCTGGACAACTAAAAATATATAGAAAAAAATTAGCCGGGCATGGTGGTGCATGCCTGTAGTCTCGGCTACTGGGGAGGCTGAGGCAGAAGGATTGCTTGAGCCCAGGAGTTTGAGGTTGCTGTGAGCTAGGCTGATGCCATGGCACTCTAGCCTGGGCAACAGACTGAGACTCTGTCTCAAAAAAAAAAAAAAAAAATACCCTTCTCCTGGCTATGCTCCGCAATTAGGCACTGTCACAGATTGTGGATTCTGGAGGGGAGGGGCACATGGCCAGAGGAGCCTGGTTCTAAACACTTTCTTTTTTCTGGCCTCAAACACCTCAAGTTATCCTGCCTCAGCCTCCCGAGTAGCTGAGACTACAGGCGCGCACCAGTAAGCCCAGTTCTGACCAGTTCTGTAAGCTGGTTTTTTATTGGAATATCTGCCTGCTCTTTGGGACTTGTTTTCCAGCAAATAATAGAGTTGCAGAGCAAACCTTTTCTAAGAAATATGTACAAATGCTGATGAGCCATGGCAAGTTCTAAGAATAGTCATTAAGAATATAGCAATTCGGCTGGGCACAGTGGCTGATGCCTTAATCCCAGCGCTTTGGGAGGCTGAGCAGGAGCATCGCTTGAGCCCAGGAGCTTGAGGTTGCCATGAACTATGATCATGCCACTGCACTCCGGCCTGGGAGACAGAACAAGACTTTTTTTTCTTTGAGACAGAGTCTTGCTCTGTTGCTCAGGCTAGAGAGCCGTGGCATCAGCCTAGCTCACAGCAACCTCTAACTCCTGAGCTCAAGTGATCCTCCTACCTTGGCCTCCCAGAGTGCTGGTATTACAGGTGTGAGCCATGACGCCCGGCCATGACCTCTTAAAAAAAAAAAAGGTCATAGGATTAAAAAAAAGAACATAGCAATTTAGTGAGTCCAAAACCAAGCTGTAAGTTGCTGGTAAGTAAGATCCCTCTGAAAGCTGTTCTGAGCAGACACACAAACTGTGCGCCTTATACCCCACTTAGCATTTTCCTCCTCTGCCTTCCCAGATGGTTTCCTCTCCGATGGAAGGTGAGAAACTGCTCCCTGATAAAAGCCGCTTTAGAAGTAACAGTGATTTTATTAGTTGTCCTTGGGCCTCCTGAGGACGATTCCCAGTCCTCCTGCCATTCTGCAGGCACCCTCAGGCGGCCTGGGCAGCCCCCGCAGGTGGAGGACAGCAGAGGCACAGCGGGCAGAGGCACAGGCGGGTGGCAGCAGCTCGGAGTACAGCTTGTGCGTCTCCCCAGCACCCAGCGCCCTCCCCTCTGAGGGAGGCTCTCACTCTGTCCTTCACGCCCATTGGGCTGTAGCTTTGGGCAGGTGAACAGCACAGGGGAGCCTTCTCTCCTTGTCCCTCCCACACCCCTCTCGTCCAGAGCTCCCTCCCGTGCTACTGGTGGGGCACCTAGATGATGTTGGAAGAGGAGGCAGGAGGCCAGTGTCCACGCTAGTTGGTCTAGTTGGTCTTAAGGGCAGCACTGGGAATGGGGCAGGGGCTTCCTGCACCCCCAAGAAGACGGGCTGGCTGAGTTCCAGGAGCTCATCAAACTGTGAGGTAGCATCTGGCTGGTTGCTCTCCCTGCGGCCACCCTTCCTCCCACTCTAGAGGCCAGGAGGCCCTTCTCCAGGTCTCCAGTAGGGAGGGGACCTGTCAGGCAGGGATCAAGCGAGGCTGCTCGGGGCATCCCTTGAGAGAAGCCCCTTCCTCCGAAGAGGTCCAGGCAAAAAGATCCCACAATCATCTGTCTGCAGGGGGCTGGTAGGGGTATCCCTCAGAGACCGGTCGGAACTGAGACCCTCAGATCTGAGCTGGATGGCTGTGGGGGAGAGCCAGAGCCGTGGTGTGACAGTTTTGGCATCTCAGAGCCCCAAAGGCATGGCTGTGGCACTTAGAAAGGACACACTTGCACCCTGTCCACAAAAGAGCTGTAATCAGGCCCTGGCCACCACCTCCATGGAGCTGGTAGCCAGCGGGTGGTGCCAAAGAGTCAGGGTCAGAGTCCTCCGTTAAGAAAGCTGAGACCCTCTCAGGCTCAATTGGATGTCACATTGTAGGATGCTTTCTTCAGGGTCTCCAGGAAGAAATGCTCATTCTCCAAGAAGTCTCGGTCCTGCAAGGCAGATTTGGATCAGCAGCCATGCTTCTGTGAGCTGAGAGAGAGGTGCAGCCCTGGATCCTAGCCGAGCCAGCCCTCACTAGGGGAGCACCCCCCCACATTCCCGCGATGCTCCCTGGCTCTGGGAGACAGCACAGGCTGTGAATGAGCCTGGGCATAGTCTCAATCCTGGTGAGGCCACTTGTTTGCTGGAGAACTTATGAGCACAGGACTTCATGCTTCTTTTCTTTTTGAGACAGAGTCTCACTCTGGCGGCTTGGCTAGAGTGTAGTGGCGCCATCATAGCTCACCACAACCTCAAACTCCTGGGCTCAAGCGATCCTCCTGCCTCAGCCTCCTGAGTAGCTGGGACTACAGGTGTTTGTCATCACGCCTGGCTAATTTTTTCTAGTTTTGGTAGAGACAGGGTCTCGATCTTGCTCAGGCTGGTCTTGAACTCCTGACCTCAAGCAATCCTTGCAGCTCAGCCTCCCAAAATGCTAGGATTACAGGTGTGAGCCACCTCGCCTAGCCTCAGGCTGGTCTTGAACTCCTGGTCTCAAGTGATCCTCCCACTTCAGCCTCCCAAAGTGCTGGGATTGTAGGTGTGAGCCACCACGCCGGCTGTGACTTCATGTTTCTAAGCCTCAGTTTCCTTGTCTGTATAGTGGAGATAATAACATTTCCTACCTCCTAGGGCTGTGTGAAGCCCTTAGCATCCAGCCTGCCATACAGGAAATGCTCCTTAAGTGACAATGGTTGTCATTATTACTATAGGGCGAGGAATGAGATGGACCATGAGGTTGACCTGAGATGATATATGCAAATCGCTCTGTACAGAACCTGGCCTAGAGGACAGGTCTCAGTGAGCAATCTGCCTTAGTATCCTCCGTGAGCTGGGGTCAGCCTTCCCCGGAGCTATGGTGTGCTTCTTCCTGCCTCACTGCTTGTCACCCATGTGAACACGAGGACCTCTGAGTCCCGGAGACACTCACCTGCTCAGCCGTGTGCTTCAGCAGCACCAGTTTGGCGTAGAGGTTAGAGGGTCCTGGGCCCGGGCTGGCCAGTGGCTGGCTGCACTGAGGAGCGGTAGGAGTCATCATGAGGGCTGCAAAGGCCAAGGAGGAAGTCAGGGACCAAAGCGTTGGTGGGAAACCGGGTGGATGTGCCTTGTTCCCCAGGCCTGCTCGCCCACTCTGGTGGGTGGACCCTGGGCAAATGGCACCAACTCAGAAGCCTCTGCGGGAGGCTCGTGGATGCTTATCTGGCAGGTCTGTTTCTAGGAATTTATCCAAGGGAAATAATCAGGCAAAGGTGCAAGGATGTACGTAGAGAGATTTTCCACTGAGGTGCTGTGACAACAAATCACTTAGTATGGAACAGCCTCATAATGGAACATCGTGCTGATTGAGAATTGCTCAAGTACTCAGTTACTGAGAAGAAAACATGTTCCACATGTGTATTACTCAGTACAAAAAGTCAAGTTCTAAAACAACATGATACAATCCCAATTTTGTTTTTAAAAACATATATACCAGTGTGGAACATTATGCACCAAAATGTTAAAAAGTGGTTCTCTTGGGGCTGGGCGTGGTGGCTCAACCCTGTAATCCTAGCACTCTGGGAGGCCAAAGTAGGAGGATCGCTCGAGGTCAGAAGCTCAAGACAGCCTGAGCAAAAGCGAGATCCTGTCTCTACCAAAAATAGAAAAACTATCTGGCTGTGGTGGTGGTGACTGTAGTCCCAGCTACTTGGGAGGCTGAGGCAGGAGGATCGCTTGAGCCCAGGAGTGTGAGGTTGCAGTGAGCTATGGTGATGCCACTGCACTCTTATCCCGGGCAACAGAGTGAGACCCTGTCTCAGGAAAAAAAAAAAAAAAAAGTAGTTCTCTTTAGACTAGGAAGTGGCATTGAGCGTTTTTGTTTTGTTTTGTTTTGTTAAAGAAATGGGGGCCTTACTCTGTGGCCCAGGCTAGAGTACAGTGGTGTGCCATCACAGCTCACTGCAACCTCAGCCGTCTGGGCTTAGGTGATTCTCCCACGTAGCTGAGACTACAGGTGCATACCACCACACCTGGCTAATTTTTCTATATTTTATAGAGAGGGTGTCACACTATGTTGCCCAGGATGGTCTTGAACTCCTGGCCTCAAGCGATCTCCCATCTTGGTCTCCCAAAGTGCTGGGATTACAGGCGTGAACCACCATGCCCGGCCGATATTTTAGAAAGTTGTTTCCCCACCTCTATTTCTGATTTATTTCTCTAAAATTAACATGAATTACTTGTGTAAAACAGAAATAACGAGATGACTTTAAAACTCAGCTTGCCCTCTAACTTGAGTGGTTGGAGGATGTCCTGTGTGCTGTTGGCCTTGCTGATGCCAAGGAGACCGGCTGAGGCACAGTCCCTTCTGGAGCCACTCACCACTCAGGCTGGAGGCTGCCAGGCCCGGGGCCTTGGGGAGCAGCCCCGTGAAGCTGGAGGGCAGGTCCTGTCGTGCACGGTCCAGCTGCAGCCTCTGTTGGGCTAGACTCAGATGCTCCTGTGCCCATCCCCCCAGAGAGAAGGACTCAGCTGTAAGGGCGAGAGGCTGGGGGGCCTGGGGCAGCTGGAGCTGGGGAGCCGGGAGGAGCCTTGCCTGGTGCATGTGCTGTTCCTGTTGCCGCAGCCACTCCTGCTGCTGCACCGCCTGCAGCCGGGCCTGCTGCTCCGCCTGCACCTGCTGGGCCTGGCGCAAGGCGCGTTCCCCCTCCTCGTACTTCTCTGAGGCCACCTGCAGGAGGCCGCCTGGGTCAGGGCTGGCCCGGGTGGCTGGAGCCGCGCCCATGTGCCCCATGCCCAGGCCGCACCTTGCTCATGCTCTCCACCTCCTCCGAGCGGAGCCTGACGCGCAGGGCAGCCACGTTGACCCTCTCCTTCTCCAGTTGCAGCTCCTGCCGTTCCCGCTCCAGGGCCTCTCTCTCGGCCGCCAGCTGCTCCTCCTTGGCCCGGAGCTCGCTGGCCCGGATCTTGAGCTCGGCCTGCTCCTGCAGACGGCAGGGCCCCGCTGCATTCTCCTTTCGGGAGCGTGGCTGTGCTCCGCACAGGATTCAGAGGCCCCCTCTGTCCTCCCTGCCCCAGGGAGAGGGTGGTAGAGCAAGGGGCTTCCGGGACGGGCCAGAGAGGCCTGGGGCCAAGCCAGGGAGCTGCCCGCGCAAGCCACATGACACGGCAGACACAACTTCTCTGAACCTCAGTCTCCTCACTTCTAAATGATCTCAGTCATGGGAGTATGATGAGGACGGATGGGAAAATGTGTATGAAGTGCCTGGGGAAATACGAGGAAGCTGACGGCACAGACGCTGTTTTAACTCCTATATCCAGATGGAGGCTCTGGGCCTTACCTTGGCCAGGCTGACGAGAGTGCTCTCCCGCTGGGTGTCCACCTGCAGTGCCCGCTCCACCTGGCGCTCAGCCCGCTCCTTAGTCAGCTGCTGCTGTGCGAAGAACTCGGCCCACTCGGCTGCCAAGCGCCGGCGCTCCTCCCCACACTTGTGCATGACGGACTTCTGGTCTTCCAGCAAGGCACTCTGGGACATGGCAGGCGAGGGCACAGTGTGAGTGTCCCCAAACATAACGGCCGTGTCAGCAGGCTGAACGTGGTGGCTGCACTCACCTTGGCCCGATCCAGCTCGGCCCTCTCCATGGCCATCTGCTGGGCCATGACCTTCCTTTGCTCCTCAAGGGCGTGCTGCATGGACTCCATCTTGGCCTGCTCGGCATGCACTCGCCAGCGTTCCTGCAGAGCCCAGGCCAGGCTGAGTGTGCTCCCCGCCCCGAGGACCAGGCCTGGCCGCTCCCTGAGGAGCTGGGCAAACCCACCCGCACCTCCTGTGCTATGCCACCGACGCCTCCTGCCCAAAGAGGCACAAAATGAAGGGCACCTGGGAAGGACTGTTAGGGCCTAGCCCCTGCCATTCTGCCTGAGAGAAGGACCAAGTGGCTGCCAGCCCAGCCAACTGCACCAAGGCTAATGGCTCAGGAAAGCCAAAACACAGCAATGCTCTTGCCCCCTGAATCACCAGCGTGAGGTGACAGCTTAACTGTTCCTGGCCTAGGCAGGTGCTTAACACAGTTACCAACTGACGGAGTGAACCAATACAGTTCATGACATAAAAGCACTTATATCTATGTTGATATGTCTACAGGGTATAGATTATGTGATCAGTGGATGTCTCTGGCTAGTAGGAAACTTTTATTTTCTTCTTTATTGTTTCCTGTATCTTACTTTTTTCAATAAAATGTATTATATTACAACCTAGTATAAAAGAAAATATTATAATTTTTAGAGATGGGGTCTTGCTACATTGCCCAGGCTAGTCTTGAACTCCTGGCCTCAATTGATCCTCCTACCTTGGCCTCCCAAAGTGCTAGGATTACAGGCAGGAGCCCAGCCTTATTTTTTAAATAAAGCTTGCTCTTATATATGGAAAATACATAGGGAGTTCCAATGTGTCTGTTCTAGCTGAGGAGGAGGGAATGATGTTTAGTGGGCAGGAGTGTCTGTCCCAGTGTCACTGGCATCAGCTGATATGACAGATCTGAGTGTCTGGAAGGGAAGTGGGAAGCACAACTGAGGGTTTGGAGGTGGGGGTAGACTGTGGAGGGTGGCCCTGGGATGGGTGGTGGTGGGGCCTGTGGTGGCAGAGAGCAGGGAGGGTGCAGGTGGGGGGCCCGGGCAGGTGGCCCCTGTGTGCTCAGTGGGGCAGTGCTGAGGTCCAGGCTGGGGCAGGGAACAAGGAAGGGCAGGAGGGAAATTCAGAGGAGAGGTGAGCCTCAGGGAGCAACCGGCTGAGGAGTTGAGGTCAGAGAATTGCAGCCACACCTGCAGGTGTCCTGGGAGGGGCCCTGCGGCAGGAGCACAGGCCTCACCTGCTCCAGCACCCGGCTCTGCTCGTTCAGCCGCGCCTCCATCTTCCCGATGACCTCCTGGAGCCGGCTCCGCTCCTCCTCCATGTCCCGCTGCTGCCGGCCCAGCTGCTCCTGCAGTGCTGAGGGCAGCCCACAGGGCGCTCACAGCCCGCCCATCTTCCCGCCAAGGGGCCCAAGTGACTGAGATGGGGAGGTACCTCGCAGCTGCTCGTCTCGCTGCCGGGTCCCCAGCTCCCGCTCCTGGGAGGTGGTGAGGTGTGAGGCCTCCACACGAGAGGACAGCTCGTTCAGCTTGCTGGAGAACTTCTCCATCTGGTCAATGATGCCATTCAGGGACCTGGAGGATGACCAGGTCACGCTGTCCCAGGGACCCCTAGCCCTGGCCCTCGGGTGGACAGGGCCTGGGTGGTTCACGTACCGTGTGTGGGAGGTGGCACTAGTGACCGCATCGATCTCTTGGTCCTTCAGCAGCTTTAGCCGCTGCAGCTGCTCCTCGTGGTCCTTGCGCATGTCCAGGATGGAAGCCCTGAAGGGCAGAGGTGGGGACGGCCCGGGCAACTCTGAGCAGGACCACTCAGGCGGTGCAGTGAACACTGTGGCCACTCCTCACCCCCGGAGGGTGTGCCTCTGAGCGGTCCCTGCTGACAGGGCACTGCCTCAGTCTCCCCAGCTCCTGTCTTGGTGCCTCAGTGCTATGCACGCTCTCTGAGGAGGCGATTCCTCCCGTTATTCAGCAAAGGACACTTTGTGTAGAGGAAAGAACTGTGTGCGTAACGCTCTGCTCTGTGTCTGCCCATCTGAACGGCTTAAAAGACCTGCTCTTCCCTCACTGACCTTCAACTCCCTCAGGTACCTTTTTCTGGTCTCGTTCTTGTCTAGAGAGACGACTGCAAAACAGCACCCCTTTCCCAGGGCGGATCCAGTCACCGGCTGCTACCTGGTAGCAGGCGTGTGGATTAACCGGCGCTTAGTCAGGCCCTCGGTGCTCGCCGCTGCCACGCCTGCCCAAACGGCCAGTGACCCTCCGGGCTCTGTGGGTACCCCTCCGCCTCCGTAAGAACAGGTGGCACCCCACCTCTGGGGGCAACGTGTCCCCCAGTCCTCACCTCAGTGGGCTGGAAGGGACGGGCTCAGGCCCCTGGTCAAAGGCCGCTGAGCTGCAGCTCAGGAGCTCACAGGGATCACTGTCCTCTGGCCAGTCCCGGCCGGCACGCTCCCCACCCGCCCATCCCGGGCCCTCACCGCTGCAGCTCCCGGAGCCGCTCTATCTCCTGTTCCTTCTCCTGCTCGGCAGCTGCCAAGCGCCGCTGGTGCTGGGCTGTGAGCTCGGCACGGGCCTGCTCAGCCTCCTGGCAGTGCGACAGGTAGCGAGCTGACAGCTCCTCGTTCTCTCTCCGGAGTCGCTCCTCCCGCTGCTGGTACGATGTTTCCAGCACCTTGACACGGCTTCTGCCAATAGAACGCTCGGCTGTGGGGCTCAGAAGGCAGAGGGCCACCACCTAAAAAGGCCTTTGGGGTCAGTGTTGGAGATCCAAGGCAGAACTGGGGCAAGACATGAGCCCCGGGAAGCCCGGGCAGGCCACGGGCAGGTGCCAGGTACCTGTGTGTGCTGTCGACGAGCTCCAGGTCCGCCTGGTGTCTCTGCTGCAAACTCTCCAGCAGCAGCTTGTGCTGGGCCCGCTCCAGCTCCAGCTTCCGCACCTAGGACGTGGCAGGACGCTGGCGTGGAGGGAGACGCCAGCCGGCATGGGGTCTCTGCTCCACGCTGCTGTGTGCCTACCGTTCCTCCTCCTTCTGGGGAAGCTTCTGACCATTCTCGGTGACGCCCTCCCACAGCAACCCTGCCCCTCCTGCCAGCTGCTCCTCTGCCCCTCACCTGGGTCTCCAGCTCGGCCAGCTGCGCCTGGCTCTGCAGTAGCTCAGCCTGGAGCTGGGTGGTGCCGCTCTGAAGCCGCACCTGTGCTGCCAGGAGCTGCTTCTGGTGCTCCGTGCCTGGCAGCAGGCTCCGTGCCAGCGACTCTGGGAGCAGGCACTGCAGGAGCGGAAGAGGTATTCCAGGTCAGGAAGGGGATAGGGACCCAGCTGAGCTCAGCTGCTTCCTGGTCCTCTGCTCACTGGACTTTCTGGGCCCTGCACCCTGATCTGTGGCTGCAGACAGGGGACAAGGCCGTCACACTACATGTTCAAGGATGAGGCCTTGGAGAGTCATGGTCACTGCAGCTGAGCAGGCCGCATGGCATCTCCCCCTTCAGGTCTGGTCAGGAACATGGGCCGCCTTCCCTCCCTCCGATGTCTTCCCCAGTGTGGTCTCCAGCTTCCGAGACAAATAGCCACGTCCCAGCAGAGTCTCAGCTGCAAGAGCTCTGACACCGGCCCTATCTGTCAGGTCTGGAGCTCACGTGCTGACACAATCTGGATCCTGCGAGCTGCTCCCTCCCCCCAGTCTTCCTGTGATGTGTTCCCGGGGGCCACACCTCCCAGGCCCAGGTGCCAGAGGTGACTGCCACACCTGGGAAACCAAGACAGAGGCACGTGGGAGGATGGCAGGGATGAGGAGGTTGGCCAGAGAGAACGATGGGACCTGCAGCCCTGCTTTCCGATTGGAGACTCCCAGCCCCCCACCTGGCTGCCACCTCGAATTCCCCACCGAGGCTACCAAATCAACATCTAACTCTGCGTGGAGGAGCAAGGCTAAAAGTTCAGGAAAGCGCTGGGGGGGTGCCAGCGTACACAGGCTGACGTCACATGTGATATGTTGGACGCGTCTTTCCTGGCAGTTGTCAGGTCACAATGCTGATGTTGCCTCTGAGCACAGGAGAATAGCTCCCTGGGCCCGAGAGCTATACCTGTTCATCCATCCTCCCTACCTGGCCAGGCACAGGAAGGCCTGTGGGTTCCCGAGAGCTTGGGACACAAATGGCAGGCTCTGAAAAATCAAGAGCAGAGAGACAAGGAGGAGGCCCAGAGGTCTGGGACTGTGCGTGTCTAGGAGGGGCCACAAAAGCAGCTCAAAGCACCTCCTCCCGCCCAGGGTGGAGCCCCGGAACAAAGCAGAAAACACACCGGTGCTGGAGAGGTCTCCAGGGGCCGTTCCCGTCTTTGGGACACCCGCGGGGAGGGCCAAGGTGGCCTGGTTCCAAGTCACAGAGGACCTGAGGACAGGACACGGGGATAGGGGCCAACATGAACAGCCTTCTGTGTGGGACACGGCGGGTGGGGGGCAGCTGACTAAGAGGGAGGGTGTCTCGGCTGTGCTGGTGGCTGGTGAGGGAGGTGGGGACCCCGCCTCAGAAAGCCCTTCCATCAGTAGGCCTGCCCCAGCGTCCAACACCATAGCTAAGCACTCGGGAGCCCGCACGGTGGCCTGTCATCCATCTCTAGACTCGCGCCGCCCACTGCGCCTCGCTCACGCTCAGCTCGGCTGCGGACATACCCCGGACATACCCCGAGCCGTTGGGCCTGGCAGGAGGTACTTCTCGCACTGTTGTTCCTGAGGTCCCTCCAGCGGCTGCTTGCTCAAGCCCTCGAGTGCTGGCAGGCGGCCGGCTGAACAGAGGTGACATCAAAAAGGGGAGTGACAGAAGGCCCACGTGAGGTGGGACGCAGATGGCGCCAGGACGAGCTCCAAGCGTGAAGCCCCTGGCCAACCCTCTTCCTGCTCCCACCACTGCGTCTCGGGGGGGCTCTCCTCCCAAGCCTGGGCTCCTGGATTTGTAGGTTTCCCTTCCTCTTCCCACCCCAGGGTCCACAGTGAACGGACGCTGTCCAAGGACTGACAATGGTCACGTTATGTACACTGGAGTTAAGCTCAAGTTCAGAGTCTTGTTTTGGCCCACTGAGCTCGGCTCAGCTTTCAACTGAGGTCTGCGCAACCTCCTCCCAAGTCCGGCCACCCTTGGTGACACCCTCCTGTCTATAACTTCCACCTTCCTCCTTGGCTCCCAGGGTAGGCAAGGAGGCAGGGTCTTCTCTGTTTTAGCCTCAGCTTTCCCCTCAGCTTCAGGTCAAACTCAAAGCTGCCCTCCTGACCTCACACCAACCCTGGGACTGGGTGATGTCCCTGGGCTGTCACAAGTTGCCAGTTCACCTCCCCTGGGCTCTGGCCACGGGGCGCATCTCACTTCCTCTGGACTCTCTGGCTTGCCAGCCCCTTTTGCCTTCCTGCCCTCAGAGGTCACTCAGCGTCCTGCCCCACAGGATTGCCATTCTGTGTCTTCTCCTGGGAACTGCCTCTCCGCTACTATGTCTCCTCTAACACTCGCCAAGGGCACAAGGACATCTCAACTCACACCACATTCACCTAAGCTGGGGCTGGCAGAAGCACCAACAGTTTGGACGCTGGGGTTGCCAGCCTGAGGGGCTGCCGGCAGGGTGTCTGCACCTCAGGGCACCCTCACTGTTCTCCTGCCCAATCAAGTCAGCACCTGCCCCTTGGCAGTCAGGGCATGAGTGTCAAAAGCGTCCCAGACCCCTCGTGTCTGCACCTGGGTCAAGCCAGGGAGCGAGAAGCTCTCCCTGCAGTGCCCAAGAGGAAGAGAAGCGGAGCTCAGAGAAGGCCTCAGTGCCTATAGCATGCTGCGTGTCGCCGACCGAGTCTGCAACAGGCAAGGCAGGCAAGGCGGGCCCTCAAAGCCCCGCCCCGTCCCGCCTCCACTAGACACAGCAGCCCAAGCCCATACCTGACAAGAGGGGGGTGGCCTGCTACTCCCACCACGCTTGGGCCCTCAGAGGCCTCAGTGCACTCCTCTCTGGCCAGGCCTTGGATCTTCTTCTGAGACAGGGCATGGCTCAGCCAGTCCTCCTCTTTCTCCTCGGATGCTCCTGGCTTGGAAGCCTGGCTGGCTTTGGCAGGGTACCCTGCACCCTCAACTGGTGGCTTTGTCCCCGAGGAGGGCAGCCCAGCCGGGGCAGGGTGCTGGCTCACAGGAGGGGGTGCGGAGGGTGAGGAGTGCACCGAGCCTCCCCTTTGGGCCTCTCTGGTAGGGGAGGGACAAAGTGGGTCCAAGCTGTCGTCCTTGAGGCCCAACCAGTCGGCTCCTCCCTTCTTGGGCTGGATGGGACTGGAAACTGCTGGAAGGCTCTGTTTGGAGCCTGGTTCTCCCTTGGCATCTGGACCACCATCTGCTAAGAACCTACTTCAAGACCAAGAGGAGGGTGTCAAGCAGGGGAAGCGGCCTGTTTCAATCATCCCCTACCAGCCGAACCCTCCACGCAACTCCTTGGCCCACAGCGAGGAGTCAGCTACGCCCAGTGACTGCACACACAGCCCGAGGCCCAGCGAGCAGCGGCTTCTGGACCAGCTCAAGCCACAGGGCAGCCGCAGGCCGTGTGCTATTTGTAGAACACCACAAAATATGGACATCTTGACTTCCATCACATGAACCAGGGACAAGTCTATCCACAGAGAACAGGATCAAATTATAACCATGGGCCACGTGCAACGGCACACCCCTGTAATCCCAATGCTTTGGGAGGCTAAGGCCAGAAGATTGCTTGAGGTCAGGAGTTCGAGACCAGCCTGGGCAATACAGTGAAACCCCATCTCTTCAAAAAATAGAAAAATTAGTTGGGCCTGGTGGCATGTGCCTGTAGTCCCAGCTACTGGGGAGGCTGAGGCAGCAGGACGGCTTGAGCCCAGGAGTTTGAGGTTGCAGTGAGCCAAGATCACATCACTGCACTCTAGCCTGGATGACAGAGTGAGACCCTGTCTAAAAAAAAAATTACAAGCACAGACACATGTGTCCAGAGTAAAATCAGTTGGTTCAAGTGGGTCCCAGGATTTCCATCAACAGCCACTTTGCTACTTGTCCATTTGCTCAGCCACTGCCTACACTGGTTACTGACCAGTGGCAGCCGGTTCCCATTCTGGGAGTGGGAGAACGTCAGCGTGTGCATACAGCTACCCAGACAGACAGAGAGGCGGATAAAGCCAGCGTGGCATGATGCTAACAACCGCCGAATCTGGGCAAAGGCTGGGAGACAGCTCCTTGTACTCTTCTGTAGGTTTGATGTTACTTCAAAATACAAAACCTAAAATACATACTGGGAGAAAACTCCACATTCAGAAAAATCACTAATTTAATTTTTGTTGCAAACTGGGAGGAACACACTATCCAGACTGTCATCGCAGGTCCGACGGCAGTGTTCCTGGGGAGTGCAGCCCGAGAAGCCCCCATGGAAGGCCAGTGGTTTTGCTCCCTTTGGGCTGTACGTTCCTCAGGAGCCAAGTGACATCACAGCCTCTTGTGGCTTTCAGGGTCTTCAGGCAGGGGCAGGCCCACCTTCTCCTGTCCTTTTGAGACTGGCCTCGGCACTGACAGCCCAAGTGGAGACAGGGTTCCCACTCGGGGGCCACTGCCACCCCCTGCCCAGGCTGGCAGGACTGGGCAACCTCCTTCTCCCCCAGCACCCACAGAGCCTAGGGCCCCGCACACTGTGGCTTCCACGCAAGGCTGTCGGATGGGAAGGGGGAAGGCTGCAGGGGCCTATCTTCCCAGTGGCCATCCTGCCTCAGAGCCCAAGCCCCCTGCAGACCCCTCTTACCTGACCAACTGCCGGCGGGACTGCCGGCCCTCAGAGGAGCCCACGGTGGGCTGATAAGCTCCGAAGGTGAAGTCCTCATCGTCCCAGGCATCTTCATCTGTCAATTAAGGGGCTCGTGACCACGATGTGGAGCAGGGTAAGCCAAACTCTTCTGCAGCTGCAGAACTCTTTGTCTAAAAAAAGCTGAACTGGCAGCTCAACGTCTAAGATGACCAGAGGAGAAGCTGTTCTGGGGGGAGCAACTGCAAGATGACGGGGAGCTGGGAACATGCACTAGCCAGGCCCTGCCCAAGATCCCCTAAGCCCAGTGAGCTGCGCTGTCCAAGGACAACTCCCAGCAGATGGCCTGTGGGCCGATGCTCTGAGAAATACTGATCCAGAACAGTGTTTTTCAAACTGTGAGCAGCTGCCCATTAGCGGGTGGAGAAACCAACTTAATGAGTCACAACCAGTGTATTTCTAAATCAAATAGCATTTCAATAAAAAAGAATATCGAACAACAGTAATGGTTAAGTATTATCTCACGACGCTTTTGTCTCAGTTATAAATGTGTAGCACGATATGTGCGTATCATCATGTAAGGCTTATTTCTCATCATGGGTTATGGTAACAATCTGGTCTAGAGGCCCGCCTCCCCTTCCCTGCTGACCCCAAGCTTCCTCACCCTGCGGCCTCTGGTACTTCTTGTCTACCTCGAACTCCCTGCGCTCCCCTGTGCCTGGGCAGGCCAGCAGTGTGGTGGCAGTGCCTCGGCCCAGCAGCTCATCCAGCTTGGAGCGTGCGGGACGGGGCCCTTCCCTGCAGGATGGGATGCGGGACAGGGACGTGTGACTACAAGGGGCTCCCGGGGCATCCATGCTGTACCGCCCGCTAGCCTTTCCCGGGACCTAAAGCAGCAGCCTGGCCAGGGACTTTCTGCGCACAGGGATCCTTACTGGCCTCCCATCTGCCTCCTCTCTGCACTGGGGCTGTCTCCAAACCCCAGGGCAGCCATGATGTCATCCCCATCATCAAACAGTTCTTCTTTCTTTCGGACAGGGGTGTCCCCAGGAGTCAGAGGAATAGAAGGACCTAAAAGAGAGAACACAGGCCCAGTGCCTGCAGCGGTCTTGCCCTCAACTGTCATATGTGAACGGGAGCGGGGATGTTTCTCTGCAACCCTGACTTTGGGTGAGTCGGCAGCCATTGCACTTGTCTGGCCTGCCCACGGGACAACCCCACCCCCCTGCACCCAGACTCACGTATCCCACCTCCCTGTTCTTAGAGACTGATAATCTCTTTATCCTGGACCTTAGACCTCTGGTCCCCACCCTGCTGAGGTTTCTGGTTCTGCACCAGTAAGGTCAGTTAGCCTGTTGCCCCCAGGATGAGAAACGAGCCCACTCCTCCCTACCTTGATCTCTGACTGTGCCGGGGCTCTTGTCAGAAGCCACCTTACTCCCCGTCACGGGCAGCTTCTTGGCGATTTCTTCCTCATTATCAGAGAGAAGTCCTGCCAATGGGTCCTCCAAGTCTCCTAGCGGAAGGGAAAGCACAGGTCAGACTGCAGCACTTAGTTCAGGAAAAGCAAGCCCAAAGCTGAGGGAGTTCTTACTCGAGTCCAGATTTCCTGCTGCTCTGAGACATGAGCAAGCCCCTCAGCCCCCAGATGGGGCCTGTGCTAAGAGGTTTGACACCCAGACGAGGCTCAGCCAGGGGAGAGGGTGTCGGAGGATGGCCATGGGCCTGCCGGGTCCACCCTGGGCTCGCCTGTGGGGCCTCTGACTCTGCTGGCTGCATGGCCTTTTGGAAATATCCCACGGCATCAAAAGAGAAGTAAAACATTCGTGCATTCATGAAGGGAAAAGGACTTTTTCCTAAAGTGTAAAATCTTCAGTTTGATACCCGGCTTCAAAGTCTTTGCAAATGAGTAACCAAATATCTGAGCCAGGACATCACCAGGCCCTCCCTGGATCCACGAGGAGCTGAACCTGTGGCGCCAGCTTTCTGCTCCCGTAGACATACACTGCAACCTGGCCTTGGGCAGGCAGGCGTCACCCAGGCTACTCCACCCTCAAACCAGGGTGTCCCAGAAACATGACGGGGGCGATGGTACCTCCAAAGGAAAACCTCCTGTACTGATGCTGAGGCGAGCTGCCGGGAGAGGGAGGTGGCTTCTTGGTGGCAATGGCATCCCCTGCAGGAAGCAAAAACAAGATACGTTGTGGGCCTGGCTCCTCCTCCCACACCATGTTCTGGGGCCCTGGGAAGGGTGCACTTCTTCCTGGGAAGCTGAGGGCTCACGGCCGTGAACAGCCACAGGAGGGGTCTACGCCTCAGTTCTCACACGGTTCCTACGTCCTGCCCTCCTCGTAAGGAGTCACTCCAAACAGAGACATGGGTTTGGGAGATGCACAGGCTATCCTATGACCGTCCATTTTTTTTTTTTCTCTTTTTGATTTTAGACACCCAGCTGGTACCAAACGACTGTCCATTTTAATGGACAGAGTTTCTCCAGGAGCTGCCCGTGTCGGACTCAGAGGGACTGAACAGCCCCAGGAAGGGAGGAAAGTCACCTGTCCCCTCCCCACTGTATTCACTCCTACACACATGCACAACTGCTCCTGGGCCTCTCCACCCTGGGCAGAGAAAACCCACAGGACACGAAAGCTTCCTTCTAAGCATCTTCCATGTACCCAAGTCCTCCCCGGTGGCTTCAGGGTGCTCCTTCCCACGCACCTCTCTCGTTGGCTATTAACTTGCCAGCAGGTCTGGGGTCACTGGGCAGTTCTCCTTTCCCAGGGCCCTTTGCAGCTCTTTTTCTGGAGGCCGGATTAGACTTCTTCAGACCGAAGAGGTCAGCATCCATGTCGTCCAGGTCCTAGCAAAGCAGGAAGGATGGAGGATAACAGCTGATAAGGGGATAAGGACTCCCATCTGAGATGGGCAGCTGGCACCCAGGGGCAAAATTGTGAGAAATCACAGGACACTGAGAAAACTGTTGAGAAAAGAGGTGAGTTAGGAAAGAAAAAATCGAACCAAAGGTAAGCAGAGTGTAGGGAGGGGCATTAGCTAATTGTTCTGGAATGAGAGACTCAAAGTCACAACCAAAGACTGAGTCAGTGGACTTGTGGGTCATGCCCAGGGGTCCCAGCTGGCTGGTCCTGGGAACAGAGATTTCAAATTGGGTTTAAAGAAGCTGGTTCGGACACAACGGAACCCACACCAATTCTTTTTCTTTTCTTTTTTTTTTTTTTTTTTTGAGACAGAGTCTCACTGTGTTGCCCAGGCTAGAGTGCCATGGCGTCATCTTAGCTCACAGCAACCTCAAACTCCTGGGCTCAAGCGATCCTCCTGCCTCAGCCTCCCCAGTAGCTGGGACTACAGGCATGTGCCACCATGCCGGCCTAATTTTTTCTATATATTTTTAGTTGTCCAATTAATTTCTTTCTAATTTTAGTAGAGACGGGGTCTCGCTCTTGCTCAGGCTGGTTTCGAACTCCTGAGCTCAAACAATCCCGCCGGCCTTGGCCTCCCAAAGAGCTAGGATTACAGGTGTGAGCCACCGCGCCCGGCCCACACACCAATTCTTTAGAGCCCCACAGGGCTGGAACCAAGAGCTCAGCCTTAAACCCAGGGACTGTGGAAAAATGGGTTAACCAGAAGGGATGTAAGGCCAAGGGACAGGAGGTGCTGCTGGCTGGAAGGGAAGGGAGAGAGAGAGGCAGCCCAGGCCAAGCTACCCGAGCACTATGAGATTATGTTCTTATCAACTGTTCAAAATTGATGCTTTAGAATTCCATTGCAAAGATCAGCTTTGGGCTTGATCTGATCACAGCAGTCCCCATCTGAAGGGGATATGGCAGGGAATGTGGAGAGAAATACGGAGAAAGGGTAAGAACAAATGTCGGAGGAGACAGTCTCCCCTCTGTCCCCCTAGGTGGGGAGGGGAGTCGGGGGGGCCCAGCCAGGTGAGCCTTCGGGTAGGGCTGGCCCCATTCAACCAGAGGCCTGTGGCAGAGACTGTCCACTCTCTCTAAACCAGGAAAACTGGTTCATACTCAGACAGGCAAGAAGGCCAACAGCTCATGGCTGAGCTCCATTCTTGCACCAGGAAGGCTCAGAAACATGAGTTGAAAAGGGAGAAATCAGAGGGAGAATGAAGTCCTGGCACGAAATATCACTACCTTCCCCCGCTCCGGCTCCCACCCCAATTGTGCAAGCTGATTCCTTACCTTTATGGCCTGCAGCAAAGCCTCTGGGTCTGCATCTGAGATATCTGAAACCTAAGTCCACAGGAAGAACATTAATTAGTCAAGGCCCAAAAACCTCAGGGCCCTGGCCCCTTGCTTTAGGGCAGACTGCTGGCAGGAGCAGAGCTCAGCCAACAGGAGGGTCACTGTGTCTCCCGCATTTGGGCCTGGCTGCTGTTTCAAGTCAAACCTGCCTGGTTGTGGAGACCCAGAAAGCGCTGCCACTTTCTCCTCCTCCTAAGCCAGAGACCTCTTCCCTCAGGGGACTGAAGTTCTGCAACTTCCCATGCACGTGGCTGGAGAGCTGGGGAGTTTATGCCGGGAAAGGGGCAACACCCGAGACTCCCACGGTCGCTAGGCACTCTCCTTTCTAGCTCACCTTACTGGTGGGAAGGAGAAGGATGTTACTTTGGATCCACTCAGCAGCCCTTAGGAATTATTCTGCTTTAGGAACAAACTGGGCCGGTATGGTGGCTCACGCCTATAACCCCAGCACTTTGGGAGGCAGAGGCAGGAGGATCGCTGGAGCAATCGTACCACTGCACTCCAGCCTGGGCTCTGGGTGACAGAGTGAGACCCCGTCTCTAAAAAACAGCAACCTCTCCCCCCACAAAAGAACTGAATGCAGAGACTTCTAAACCCTTCTATGAGTAGTCCCTTGGCCACAATGCCCATCTCACTACTTTCGGGGATAAGAAGAGAGGCTCAGGACTGGAGAATGGGCTGGTCTCACCTCGGCATCAGCTCCTGCCAGGCTTGCCCTGGGGCTGAAGACCCCGTCTTCCAGGAGGGACCTGCAAAGGGGTGGAATCAGCACCTCACCTCATCCCCAGGGCACTAGATGGTTCTAAAAAAGGAAGAGTGGATTAGAGAGTCCAAATGAACTTAGACAGACTTCTCCAGGAGAACAGAGTTGCTAAAAGGTATTTCACGGGCCACCTAATGCTGTGATTTTTAACTTTTTTTAAAGTAGTAGAGCCGCTTAAAAAAAAAAAAGGCCAGGCACAGTGGCTCACACCTGTAATCCTAGCACTGTAATCCTCGGGAGGCCGAGGCGGGCGGATTGTTTGAGCTCAGGAGTTCGAGACCAGCCTGAGCAAGAGAGAGACCCTGTCTCTACGAAAAATAGAAAGAAATTAATCGGACAGCTAAAAATATGTAGAAAAAATTAGGCGGGCATGGTGGCACATGTCTGTAGTCCCAGCTACTGCGGAGGCTGAGGCAGGAGGATCGCTTGAGCCCAGGAGTTTGAGGTTGTTGTGAGCTAAGATGATGCCATGGCACTCTAGCCTGGGCAGCAGAGTGAGACTCTGTCTCAGAAAAAAAAAATAAAAATTGCTAAGAACCATATGTAAGAGAGAAAAAAACAACTGCTGTAGTTCTGATGAGTAGAGGGTGGGGCGCTCACAGAGCACCTCCCTTCTCTCTCACCTGTTAGAAGAACCTTAGAACAAACACAGTTTGAAAACCCCTGATCTAGGCCAATCCTTTTATTATGAGGAAAAGAAAAAAAATTGAGGCTCAGAGAGGTCCAGATACTGCCTAAGGTCACACAGTAAGTAACACATATAGGAGGAGAAGCCAGGACTTCTGACCTCCACTTCAGTTCTCTTTCAACTCCCCCAGGCCTCTCCAGCAGCTGGAAGCTGAGGGAAGGGGTGGAAATTACTGATATTAGAAGCTCCACATGCCAAGCAGGAAGTGGGGGGTGGAGGGCAGAAAGCATCTGGACTGAAATAGGTCATGGGTGCCCAAGCCGCTCTCATGCTTACTTTGTTCTGGCCTTTGAAGGAAGCGCCTGGGATACACCTGTGGTGTCTCTGGCATGTGAAGCTTGTTTAACAGGCTTCTCAGGTGGTGTCACTGACAAAAACAAAAGAGATGTCATTCAGCTAAAGAGAAGTGGAGTCAAGACGAAAAGGGTGGTGACTTCCCTCATCAAGCTATCTCCCCGACTGTCCCACTGAAAGAAAGGTGTGTTTGGGGGGAGGAAACTGGCCCCATAGGCAGGTCCCAATGTTACCCCTTGAAAAACCTGAATGGAGGAGAGGGTGGTGAGTCAACTCTAGATGCCAGCGAGTGCCAAATGAAGAGCCCAACCCAACTCAACCGCACCCCACAGAAAAGCAGGAGCAACGACGGCACTTTTACTGCCCCAAATTGCAGGTTGGGGCCAGGAGTGGTGGCTCATGCCTGCAATCCTAGCACTCTGGGAGGCTGAGGCAGGAGGATTGCCTGAGGCCAGGAGTTTGAGACCAGCCTGAGCAAGAGCAAGATCCTGTCTCTACAAAAAAATAGATGAATTAGTTGGGTGTGGTGGCTCACCCCTGCAGTCCCAGCTAATGGGGAGGCTGAGGCAGGAGGATGATTTGAGCCCAGGAGTTTGAGGTCGCAGTGAGCTACAATAATGCCATTGCACTCTAGCCTGGGCAACAGAGATAGCTCTTGTCTCAAAAAAGAAAAACAAAAAATTGCAGGTTGGAACACACAGGCTTGTGCTTTGTGGGTTCCTGCGGGCCATGTGGGGGAAACCTAAGCCTCACTGTTCCTGGTGATCTTTGCATGACCATAGAGCCCTGCTCCTCAATACAGCAAAGAACACAAAGAATAATGGATTAGTATCCAGAATATATAAGAAACTCGTACAACTCAACAATAAAAAGACAAATAAAAAGGGTCGAAGGATCTGGAACAGAGACATTTCTCCAAAGAAGATATACAAATTCCAGTGAGCACATGAAAAGCTGATCAGTATCACTAGTCACCAGGGAAGTGTACATGGAAACCACGAGAACCCACTTTATAGCCAGAAGGATGGCAATAATCAAAAAGAAAGAAAATGAGCACTGGCAAGGATGTGGAGAAACTGGAACCCTTTTACACTGCTGCTGGGAATGTAAAATGCTACAGCTGCTTTGGAAAAGTGGTTTCCTCTAAAAGTTAAACATACAGTTTCCATGTGGTCCAGCAGTTACACTCCTAGGCTTATATCCAAAGGAACTGAAAACGTACATCCACTCAAAAACTTGTACGCGAACATTCAAAACAGCATTATTCATAACAGCCAAAATGTAGAAATAACTCAAATGTCCATCAGCTGATGAATGGATAAACAAAATGTGGTCTAGCCACACCATGGAATATTACCTAGCCATGAAAAGGAGTACAGCACCAACATGCTACGGTGCGGATGAATTAAAGATCTTATGCTACAGGAAAGAAGCCAGATGCAGAGGCCAGTTCTTGTATGATTCCATTTTGTATAAACTGTCCAGAATAGGCACATCCATGGAGACAGAGAGTACATAAGTGGTGGCCCAAGGTTGGGGGGAGGGGAAGAGGAGGACTGATTACTAATAGGCCCAGGATTTCTTTAAGGGTGATGAAAACGTTCCAGAATTAGGTAGAGGCGATGGTTGTACAACTTTGTGAATACCATTTAGCCACTGATTTGTACACTTTACAGGAGTGAATTTCGTAGTATACGAATTACATCTCAATTAAAAAAAAAAACCAAGCCTAAATTAGGGGCTTCTTGGGAAGAAGCACTTACTATCATCTCCTAGGAGGTCACCAAGGACATCATCAATGGAGCCTGGAACAGAAAAGGGGCCACTGTGACTTCAGGAGGGAAGAGCAGCTCTAACACAACTTAAGTGCAAGACTTGCCCGAGGGCCTGGGAGATTTCCGATGTTGGGACTTTGGCTTAACTCTCCCTTCACTGGCCACAAGATGTTTCCCAAGTCTCTAGCAACAAGTCAAAATGCCTTGTTGAAACACCCTAGGGCAGAATTTAAAATAACTTTCCGAAAGGAACACAGTATAGATTTTCGGTAGAACTTACATTCTACCGCCTTCCCTTGACACACTGGCCTACAATCAGTCTTCCAGACTCTATACACAGCTCAGCACAGCTCTTTGGGAAAAGTGACCAAGATTTCTAGGCATCTGCAAGCTTCTTTCAGACCAGTAGCCTCCTTGTACCCTTCCATCTGAGATGCCCCCCTAAACTGGTCTGGACACACCCCTTCTTGGCCACTTTCTGACGGAGGCATGTGGGGGAAACCTAAGTATGAACACTGAATTAGTTTTCCCATCTGTCTTAAATGCCTTTAGCACCCTTAACCCCAACCATTGACTTCTGGATTCAGAGCCCAATGAGAAGGATTCTTCCCAAAACCCCGTCTCATATTTATTTCTGAATTTCTCTGAGGGCCAATGAGACAGCACAGGGAGTCCTCTAGGAAGACTAAGGCTGCCTAGGGAATTACGGCAGAAACAGCAAGCCTCTCACTAAGAACATTTAAACATAGACATGTCTAAATTATTTTTGGACCCAAGGAAAAAAGATACATATTTGGCTTAAGGGTGATGTTCCATCTCTCCACTCACCTTTCAATCCCTTCTTGGTTTTTGGTGCCTAAAATGGGAAAAACAAATCATATCAACAAAATCAAACAGTGAACATGCATTGCAACCAGAAATGCAGCATGAATTGTTTTGCCTTTTGCCAAGTCACCAGAGGCAGGAGCACCAAAGGCATTTCGAGACAGAAGTCCTTTATGATTCCCTGGAGTTTCTGAGAACAGACTTATTCAGAGCATGGAAACAGCCCCCACAAACCAGCAGTGGGTGCCAATTGGTGAGCAGGAGTTTCTCCTTTCCCCTGATGTCCAGACCTACACGCGAACACTGCCAGCCAAGATGGCACGTGAGTGGAAATGTTTTCTTCTATTCCATGCCCCTGACTCCATCATACCAGAGACAAACACTTAAAAATGCTTCCAGTTGGACATTGAGGCTCAGAAGAAACCTTGCTCCCTGCTTAAGTCTGATACAATGCCACCTCCCATCACCCTTCTCGAAGGACCACATCGTGGTCCTTGCCACCCAGGCCCCATAGCACTCCAGGCAGCCAAATGTCGGAGGGGTGAGGGGTGTGGGGCGGCGCTGACATTTCCGAACATCTGCCTCTGCGCCCTGCCTACCATTTCAAGGTTCGCAGATCCTCCACAGTGCTGTCCGGCTCATCTGAATTCTGCCCACATCAGGCTCATCTTCCCTAATGAAGAAAATTAAAGTGGTTGCTTAAAAACAATATAGCTTTAACAGTGCTTGAGTCCAAGGGCCATGAAGGCTTCTCTTACTTTACCCATTCAAAAGGTCAAAGTCTATTTGCATAAATTAAAAATTCCTTATAGGGGTGCAAATCAGATAAGAAACAAAGTGCTGGCCGGGCGCCGAGCGCCAGGCACGGTGGCTCACGCCTGTAATCCTAGGACTCTAGGAGGCCGAGGCGGGTGGATTGTTTGAGCTCAGGAGTTCGAAACCAGCCTGAGCAAGAGAGAGACCCTGTCTCTACTAAAAATAGAAAGAAATTAATTGGACAACTAAAAATATATAGAAAAAATTAGGCGGGCATGGTGGCACATGCCTGTAGTCCCAGCTACTGGAGAGGCTGAGGCAGGGGGATCGCTTGAGCCCAGGAGTTGGAGGTTGCTGTGAGCGAGGTTGACACCACGGCACTCTAGCCTGGGCAGCAGAGTGAGACTCTATCTCCAAAAAAAAAAAAAAAAAAAAAAGAAAAGAAAGGAAAAGAAAAAAGAAACAAAGTGCTCTGGATAATGTAACAGGCTTTCCAAGACTTCCTGAGACTTAGCGATTATTCAGACAACGTGCAGTAGCCATCATCCCTTACCAAGAGCATGCGAGAAGTGGCAGGTACCTATCTCAGAAAAGAGGTGGGTGCCTGGCTCAATGGCTGAAACCCCTTCCCAGACAACACCCATGGCACTTTCTAGGCAGCATT